>JAXCGZ010013971.1:0-35000 GCA_037179515.1 Halocaridina rubra | reverse complement strand
CATGAAGAGGATGATTCAGCCCTTGGGTATGCAAATACACACACACACACACACACACACACACACACACACACACACACACACACACACACACACACACATATATATATATATATATATATATATATATATATATATATATATATATATATATATATATATATATATATATATATTTCTTTGTCATTTAGGGAAACTGGTAAATAGGCTATATATTGATCATATTGTTTCCAAAGATGAACGGTAGGCCTATTGAATATTAAGATCTTCAAGCCCTCAACCCTAAGTTCTAAAAGTCCAGTTCTTGTTGTTTTTGTGTTTAATTTTATCCAAGAAACAGTTTTTATAATAATTGAATAATTCAAGAAGTTTCTTCCTAACTGTAAAATGTCAGTAGCATTTTCATATAAGCCACATTCTGTTAAAGAACAACAAAACTGTTAAGTAATAGTAGCTTCGAAATAGTAGTTTCTGCTTTTTCATTCCGTCTCACTAGAATCTAGAAACTAGAACCATTAAGGAAGAGTACGTATAACAGATAATAACCGTATTTTCTCAAGTGAATATAACAAGTAGGTGCTTAATCGCGCGCTTACTACTGATAAATATTTCTTTTTCTTATTTTTCAAGCGTTATATTGTGCTTAAGCCCTACAAGGACAAAGTAGGAAACTATATTTTCCCCAAGAATATGTTAATGATTTAAGCCCGATTTCTTAAACAGTGTAAACCTAGGATACCATATTGTTAGTTAGCTAGATAGACACAATGGATTTCATAAACGCATCTGACGCAGTTCTGTGTATGGCTAGGATCCCGTACGGGATCCTAGCCATACACAGAACCGCGTCAGCTGCGTTTATTAAATCCTTTTGTGTGTGTCTTGCTAACTAACAATATGGTATCCTAGGTTTACACTGTTTAAGAAATCGGGCCTTATACAAAAAGATTTTCGTTATTTTTTTTTCTGATAATGACCATCCCAAATCATCAAATTCACCTTCACAAAGAAACTCAAAGCTGAGAGCTAATGTATAATGCATTAAGCAATGCACATACAATATTAATAAGCTAGTCACATTAAACAAACGTATATACTAACATAACGTTACTAGGTCTTAACTTAAAATGGGATGGCCGGGTCAAAGAACACATTCATCAGACGTCAATTTACCTAAATCACTCCTTGGGTCACACAGGATAAGTGAGCAATAATATTAGTGGCTGATTCCCCCCCCCCCACTGCTTCATCGCATGGCAGCCCTGGCCCCATTCACAATATGCGCGGCTTACCGTGCTAGCAAGTGAGAGAAATCCTTTTGGCCCGCGTCACCTATACAAAAACTTGCTCCACTAATAATAATAATAATAATAATAATAATAATAATAATAATAATAATAATAATAATAATAATAATGATGATGATGATGATGATGATGATAATGATGATGATGATTCCTTATCATGGCGATCATAGTATTACCCCAATTTCAGTAACAAATTCAAACTTTAACAAAAAGATTCAATAGTTCCAGTCTCATTATTACATTCAGTCCCGTTAACGCATGCCATGTTGTTTAGTACTGTATGATGCGTACAAAAAGTAGTCATGTGGGAGAGTTATGTGGAAATGACATATCTACAAACATCTAATCCACGAAGTATTTGGAATCAAGTAAAAATAAAAACGACTCCCAGTATATTAAATAACCCTGTAAATTGTTAGGTTAGGATAGGTTAGGTTAAGTACTTTAAATAATTCAGTAACTTCTAAGGTTAGGTCAGGTAAGGTTCAGTTAGGTTAGATTAGGTTTGTTTAATGCCTACACTAACCTAACTTAACCTAACCAAACCTAGCAACTGCCGGGGTTATTTAATGTACTGAAAGTCATTATATTTACTTGACCCAGTACTAGTGACACTCCAATCAAATGTCCACCAACCAAACAAACAAATATTTATTTCCATTTTTGTACAATGGTTATTATTATACAGTCTAAAAGTAACTTATAAGCTGGGTACCAGTGCTGGTGACACTCCAATCAAGTGTCCAAAAACTAAAGCTAAGTGCCTAATTTTGTCATACACATGCCAAAGACAGATCTTGGCTGAGTCTTAAAGGGCTAAACAGACGATCAATATTACTGACAGTATTTCTCTGTACTGTCATTATTACTGTCGGTGTGTCCATCATATGGACGTAGTAGTTCACACCAATAGAATAGTGTCAGTATTTTTACTGACAGTAATAATGATCGTCTGTACCCCCCTTAAGGGGGGTACAGACGATCATTATTACTGTCAGTAAAAATACTGACACTATTCTATTGGTGTGAACTACTACGTCCATATGATGGACACACCGACAGTAATGATGACAGTACAGAGAAATACTGTCAGTAATATTGATCGTCTGTTTAGCCCTTTAGCATATATAACACTTGTTTACATAAACAATACTCGACAATCATGTCTTAAAACAGTAACTTCACCAGAATATTCAAGCACGTTCATCTGAAGGTTGTTTCGAGACTAATGACAGGGAGGTTTTTTTTTTTTGAGAATTAGTGCTAATTAGGCAATACAAATTGCCAGTTCAAGTATAATTAGCTTCCATAAAGTGTTGAAACGTTAAAGCATATTTGCTTTCTAGTTTTCATCAAATAAATAAGTCTTCAAAAACCAGAATTTTCTGGAATAAAAGACCGTTTTGCTCGGTGCGATTATCGCTTAACGATGATCGTTCATAGTCCAACGATGATCGCCAAACGATTGTCTAGAGCACTAATTCTTTGTTTTATGAATGGGGCTGTTTTACATTTGAATCACTGAAAACATATGGTGGCGCCACCATGGTGGCGTCATGTGAAAGAGGCCTAAGTATGTGATGCTTCACTCCGACGGCATATTGTGTTACAGTTGTATACAGAGTTCCAGGTTAAAGTTACAGGTAAATTTTTATATACCAAAATGATGCACTGAAAATTAAAAAAAAAAAATCAGTAAAGTATATTGAAGACAAAAGTTCTATCTGTATAAAAGAGCCATATTCCCCCTTTTAAGGGGGTGGTTTAGTCAAAGCAAAATATCTTGAATCTCTGAGGGAAGAAATTACAGAGGAGAGGATTCCCAGTTCCCTCGCTTCACCCTATTTAGTCGACTTTTACGACATGTAGGGGAACACGGAGGACGTATTCTTACCTCCTACCCTCCATAATTATCTATTAAGACTAAAGATAATTATGGTAAACTGACATATTAATGCATGCCTTTACCACAGTTCTACTCTTCTATGCTAAGCATTTAATATTAGCAATACAAAACATGCATAATTTTCACATCAGAGTTTAAAGGAAGTCATTTAGAATTCGGCGCACATGAATTCGATAACTACAAAAATCTGTTCTAAAAACTCTTATGTTGATAATATTTCACTGAAATGTAGAAAAAAGTAGAAGCAGTATCTTCCTGTTGTCGTAGAGAGTTATTGCTATTGGTACTGAATGCTTCAATCCCTTATCCACTGGTAATGTTTGTTGACATATTCTCTTTCCCTTATCTACCAGTAAATCTCCCTGGCATATTTCCCTTATCCACTGGTAAATCTCCTTGTCATATATATCCCTTATCCACTGGTAAATCTCCCTGACATATAATATTTCCCTTATCCACTGGTAAAGCTCTCTGACAACCCAAGAGATCGCCTTATCGCTAGATGCTCATCGTCCCAATCAACCCATTGGTAGTGCTGACGAACACAAGAGCCGTCCTCTTTCAGCCCATATTACCCTTACTCAGCGCTATCCTTCGACTCACAGGTCATCCTCTTCTGGACCACAGGTAAGAACTGTCTAAAACAGGCCTTACAATCATATCAGTCTGAAGAATCAAGCAGAGTAGGTGATGTTAAACTAAAACAAAACTGTTCATTATATTTGACTGCCAGAACTTCTCAATATGTAGATACATCGGAGTTCATAAAAAAATTGGGACCAAAATTTTTTAATGTTCCTATATTCTTCAGTTGGGGTAAAGTTGAGGTTTGTAAATTTCAGTTGGTTGCTGTTGATAGAGGCCAAGCTCAAATTCTAACCTAACCTAACTTAACCTAACCTAAACTAACTTAACTACTACTATCAGGTCTCAATTCTTCATGAGCTCCATTACATTTGCTTGCTAGCAATATCAAGTATTCTCTTCTGGAAGCTTAAGAAAGATCTAAACGTTACGATACTAATGAAAAAATATATAGACCTAAATATCTAATTTTTTTCAGTTTTTTCAGTTCCGAGCCCCTAGTCCCGCCACCGCCTCCGATGCCACCAATTCTTCCGCGGGCCTTCAATTGTCACAGTCCTCCACCGCAACTTCCTCCGCTACCAAATCATCATCTTCATCATCACATGTAGTAGGCCTTGCTTCTTCCCAAGAAACCCTCCGAACCAATACCACAATCTCCTCAAGTGTCAACACCGTTCTGTATAATCCAGGATCACATTTAGACCCAGTTCCAGGAGCTAGAGTCTCCATGAGTATCATGAAGAAATCTCCCAGCCAACCTCAGCACTTGAGGTCCAACTCCAACCAATTCACTGGCAGTTCCTTTACTTCCAGTACTACCACTTCCACTTCATCCATGACCCTTAGTCGATCTTTTACGAACGCGGCTGCTTCTTCCCACCTCTCTTCGCGATATCAGAAGAGAGGAAGTGGGAACTCCTCTTCTTTCCACTCGAGCGATGATAGCGGCTTCAGCAACGAAAGTGGGAGCTTGCGCCCCCCAGCGAACCCCGAGGCAGATTATTCTGATGACGACATAACTGGGTATGTATAACGAAAAATTAAGTATATCTGCTTATGCACAGCTTGTTTTTGTTTTATGTCTGTGTTAAGTCCTCTCTGTTTAACCATATAAGTATCATCCCTACTATAATGATGTCAAGCAGTGTAATGAAAACAGCCAGCCTAGTTATTCTGAGAAGAAATATTCTTAGTCAAATACATGAGTAAAAAGACTTTCATGACATGAGACTGACTAAGCAAGTGTTAGCACTATTTTGTGTCAAAAATTGGAAATTTAAATAAGATTGTGTTTTACCTACCTATGAGTAACATATGGGAATAAAAATAAAGATTCAAAAGACTTAGAAATCATTAATTATGTGAATGATCATGAATACAAATCTGATAAGAGGTCCAAGAATGTGATCAATTATTGATTAGGGAAACTTCCAAAGTTTACCTAGTCATATAATATGATAAGATCCTACAGGACAACAATGAATGATTCTGCTCAAAACTCTTGATCATTTTTACACTTCAGTATATATGGCATTTCCTATTTAAATCCTCTGTATTATATGCAAGAAGGAAAAACAAAACAGCTGCTATATTTCACTCTTTTGACCAGTGTTACTACAGGGGAGTTTTATGTTTTAGTTTTTTAATAATTTTCTTTCTAGCTTTGCAATGTTCTGCTGGAACTATGTGTTTTACCCTTGCATGGAATGTTTTGAACAGCATTAAATACAGCATCTCTGATTTTATTTCCCTGTACTATTTTTTTAGTATTTCATACACTTTATTTGTTTTTATCAGATTTGTTCACCCTGAAAGAAACAGCCTCAGTTCAAGATGGCTGAGATCCCAGTCCATGTTACATTTAAATGGTAACTCAGCACCATCGTCTTCCCAAGTTGCCAATGGCTCTGAACTGCAAGGTAGTCACGGACTACAATATTTTCCAGAACAAGATGCCACCAAAACTCTTCCTGCCCCTGGGAAAAAGAAAGGTAGCAAGAAGCATCGTGACCTTTCACTCCCTGCAATGTCTATTGACCACTTTGTGACATTGGCTCGTCGAAAGGCCTCAAAGTCTCCTAAGTCCCCATGTGCACAGAAGATTGCAACTCAAAGAGAGCGAGGAAGAGAGCAAGAAAGGGGAAGAAAAAGCTTAAGGAGAAGTTCGTCCTTACTGTGTCTTGGCATTGATTCTTGCCATGGAGTACCGGATGACGGGCAGAGTGCAGATTATGAAGACGTTTGGTCTGAGGACTGGAGACATTCATCGCTAGTAGACTTACTTCTAAATATCCCAGAGCCACCTCCATTCCAGCCTCCTGAACCTCCTAGTATTTCCATGAACAAGCAACATATGGACTACTCTTCAAGGCCCCCTATGCCTCTGCCTCAAGAACACCCAGGATCTACTCTTAAGTCGTCAGCGCATACTGTGTCAAGTGGCACGACTCAACAAAACTCTTCTTCTGGTAACAGTACACTGACTGGCAGCGAAGAGGAAGATGAAGAAATATACATGGTAGTAAGAGACCATCGATGTCAGTTGCAAAATTCATATACACGTGGACCTAGAAAACAAGTATGTCGCTCACTCACTTGGGCTTCCCCTCCAAACAGGTCTTCCCCTCCAACTCCACCTCCACCAATTAACTTGAATGCTATCGAGTCGGTAAAAGTTTCAAAAATCAGAAAGGCTCGAAATTCTCGCAGACCTGACTGTCGCCCTTCTTTCAGAGTACCTCCGTCAGACCCTAGAGATCATCACCATGATATTACATGCACTACTGATGCCCAGTTTCAGAATGTGAGGAAAACTTCTCCTCCAGTTCCTCCAAAGAAGAAATCACAAATATCACGGCCACCACACCCATTACCGCAGGAAAAATCTAAGGAAATTATTGGCCATGGAACTTGGAGGTACAGTGGCAATGTAAACATCTTTAATTACAGTGACTTCATGAATAAACGTCTTAAATGCCCAGAGGGCATCTCGCGTTTAGATCAGCAGTCTTATACCTCAGGAAATCTCTGCGGGCCATGGTACGACCTATGGGGTGATGACCCATCCGTGGCAGATGTTTAAAGAAAATAAAGAAAATTTAAATAAAATGCCAAAAGACCAAGTCTCTAGAAGCTGAGTTTTGTAAGATATGCGCTCATTACAGAGGCCAAATATGGCTCACACTTTGTGTTTGTGTCGTGCTAATGTACATAAAATAGCATAAAAGTGCCATTCCGGTACATTAAGCTTCAGTGTCCATGTGTTCAATATTTGTGCGTACGTAATGTTTACAAGAATGGATGTTTTAGCATATATTCAGGCCTCTTTAATCCCACTAGGAATATCTAAGGGACTAAATAAAGAATTTACATATAATCTTAAAAGTTTTAGGTGTTTATTGAAAAATAAAAACAGTAAAAAAAAAATCAAGAACCTGTGTTTAGTTGCTTTAATCAAGATCCGCTCAGATGATGCTATTCTACTTTACATCATATGAAAAGGATATGTATACAGTATGTGTATATTTTGTGAAATGTTTATGTTGGAGTTTTATATATCTATTGTAGTTCATACATATACTGTAGCATTAGTATGCATGTTTCATACTTTACTGTTAGATAATTTACTCTCTTTTTTTCATCTCTTGGCAAATGAAGCTGCATCTCTGGCATGTGTGATGCTATTGCAACAAGCATGTACTCGTTTGCTTTGTGTAAATCTTTGCATATATAAAGACCATCTGGTCAGTTCAGTTTATAATATATATTGATAATGATATTTGTATATGATGATATAATTTACACTAATCAGAGTGAAAAAATCTCTTTCTTCATTATTATCTGACCATTCATTTTGCTGTTTGGCATATTATCCAAATCGCAATATAAATTTCCAGGATGACAGTCGAGACCGAGCGAACAAGCCTAAGTAAAGACAAGATGAGCAGTTCCTCTTCTCAAAACACACTCAAAAAATCCAACAACGACAGGAAAGTTTACAGATAAACATAACTACTATAGCTAAGAGGAGTAGTTGAGGTATGTGTGGATCGTGATGAACGCGTGTTTCCTGGCTCGGCCACTTTCCTTACAAGGGGGAATGGGGCAATGTATATGTATGTATGCATAGCTAAGTAACTTAATCTGTTAAGATAAATCAGGACTAACAACGTACTGAGAGCAATGGAAAAGTGATGCCAGTATCTAACTGGAGTCAGGCCGGGGAATAGAGGCTAAATGCTCTTTCTAACTCCCCACCGTATGCTCGAACATGGGTTCGTCACCTCCTGAAATCGAGCACTCCACTGACTGGTCCCTTTATATGCCAACAGAATCTGGTGTTCTCCGGTGGACACCCATCTAAGTACTGACAAAACCCAAAGGGATATAACCTCGCTGAATGAGCCAGAAACGGTGTACCTATCATGGTCTGGCTGTTGGCAGACTCCAAGAACTGAATATCTACAATAAATATTTTCCCTGAAGAGAACTTACAAAAACAGACTCCAGATTTGAGCCACGTAATGATCATATTTGTTTTGAGGTTCTGAGAGACGAATTCTGTTCCTCTTTTATTGATAACCAAAAAAAAAATATATCAGCTTCATTGCCTTACAATTGCAATCAAATATTGGTTGTCAAGAAAGAAATGAGTGATAATAGTACTGAGTGCAAGTCTATGCAATGCATAATGTATTACCTCATATAAATATATTAGCTTTTGGGATACAGATATGGTAAGTTTGTGTGTGTGTGTGTGTGTGTGTGTGTGTGTGTGTATATATATATATATATATATATATATATATATATATATATATATATATATATATATATATATATATATATATATATATATATATATATATATATATATATATATATATATATTACCTTAATAAAATCTTCCAGTTTTCATGTTATCATTAAATTTGTTAATATGAGTGATTTACTAAAAAAAAAAAAAAAAAAACATGCTTTATGGATATAAAGCATTAATTGCCATAAAGTTTTATAGAGAAAAACTGTTGTTTATATTCTTTGAATTACTTTGAGATGCAGTTTGTCTCTTTAAGACTAAGGCCGCTTTCACACTGAAGTGGCACGTCGCATGTGGCATGCCACGTGGCACGCCAGTTGAAAAAGAACATCCAGAAATTTATGAAACCTTTCACAAAGAAGTGGCGTGACACGTCGCTCGTGGCATGCCACGTGCGACGTGTCACGCCACTCCTGTGTGAAAGGTTTCATATATTTCCGGATGTTCGTTTTCAACTGGCGAGCCACGTGGCATGCCATGTGCGACGTGCCACTTGGGTATGAAAGCAGCCTAAGAGAGTTAAACATATATATTTACAATTTAAGTAAAAAATTCATTTATTTGTATTAATCTATTTTTAAGCCTTAAGTGTATGTGGATATCTGATCATGATTTTGTACAGTTAAGTTGATAAAAATAATGTTATATTATCGTCAATGAATGAAATAAATATATATATTGCATTATATGGCAAGTATTATTTCTTTCCCTATAGGTCCGGTTTTACGTCACGGACTCCCTTTTCTACTAAGGGCTAGGACGGTTGCCTTCTTGCGAAGGACTTGTTTTGACTATATTAAATAACTTTTTTGGTTTATTGAAAAATGCTAAACAAAGTAGTTAAATAAACAAAAGAAAACAAAGTCTTGGAGTAAACAATCCGGAATATAAGAATCCATATAAAAAAAAACAAAGGGTTTGTACTCCAGAAGCATTAAAAGGTCTCTGATGAAAGGCAGAGGCAAGGTACAGTGATAGCACTAGATCCGGACCATGGACCGATTTCTTAAACAGTATAAACCTAGGATACCATATTGTTAGTTAGCTAGACACACACATATGGATTTTATAAACACATCTGACTCGGTTCTGTGTATGGCTAGGATCCTACATGGGATCCAAGGCTTACACAGAACCGCGTCAGATGCGTTTATGAAATCCATTTGTGTGTGTCTAGCTAACTAACAATATGGTATCCTAGGTTTACACTGCTTAAGACATCGGGCCTATATATCTACCAAATAGTCGAAGCCCAAACCCCTTCCCTCTCCAGTCACATGGACCCAGTGATTTCCAGGCATTGGCCAATTAGTCAGGTAGACCTATAACCAATTACCGACTCTCTCAATTAATAGCCCAATATTACCAGCCCCAGTCACTACCAAGGCACCAAAATGTAAGCACTGAAACAAAAATACGAAATGTGCTTTGAGCAAATGTCACATTTTAAAACGACAATATTAATTCAAAAAAATAATAATAATAAGCATAGTCAAACTCAAATATATATATATATATATATATATATATATATATATATATATATATATATATATATATATATATATATATATATATATATATATATATATGAATCATTTTTTACCCCGACCGGGACTCGAACCTAGGGCTTATGATTATTAAGTCAAGGCGCTACCACTACACCACAGAAGGTTAAAAGGAATCCAACCTAAGCTATAAGGTTGGACTCCTTTTAACCTTCTGTGGTGTAGTGGTAGCGCCTTGACTTAGTAATCATAAGTCCTAGGTTCGAGTCCCGGTCGGGGTTAAAAATTATTCATGTTTTCACATATGTAATGTGCTTATTTGCATATATATATATATATATATATATATATATATATATATATATATATATATATATATATATATATATATATATATATATATATATATATATATATATATATTAGTAATCCACTATATTTAATACAGGATATTACTTACTTATCCAGGGGGGGAGGGGGATAAGAATCGTCTTCCGTGTTCCCCTGCGTGTCGTAAAAGTCGACTCGATAAGGCGTAGCGAAGGGACTGGGAATCCCCTCCTCTGTATTTTCTCTTCCCACAAAAAGTCATAGTATTTTCTTTGACTCAGCCACCCCTCTTAAAAGGGGGAATATGGCTTTGGTATATGGATAGTTGGACCCTTTTTAGAGAGAAATATTCCATCAGAAGACATTTTCAAGTTCAAAAACATTAAATTATATTCTTTATATTAACTTGAGATGCAGTTTGTCTCTTAAGACTAAGACCACTTTCAAATCGAAGTGGCACGTCGCACGTGGCATGCCACGTGGCACACCAGTTGAAAACGAACATAGGGAAATATACGGAACCTTTCACATAAAAGTGGCGTGACATGTCCCATAGTCAAATAGTTACCCTTTGAACACACGACGCAAGCAACACAAATGCTTGTTCTCCTACGTCATGAAGATAATTGTACGTATGATAATGATGATGAATTTAATGATGATGATTGTAAAGATAATGATGATGATGATATAATAATGATTATGGCCTGTAATTATTCTTAATGTAATACAGTTTATCAAAGGAAAGTTTCATTTCTAGAGAGAGAGAGAGAGAGAGAGAGAGAGAGAGAGAGAGAGAGAGAGAGAGAATTACTCCCATAGACTTCATACGGACTATTATCTAAAACCATATTATTCGAGATACAAAAATATAATTTAAAACCCTTTATAAAAAGCTTTCAAAACTTCAAATAACTATGATAAGTAGCCTAAACAACTCCAAAAAATATATATATTTTATATCATCAAGAAATATAAAATGATAAAAACATCGTCAAAAACGGTTGAATGAAGTATAAAAAAAGAAAAAAAAAATTGAAGCCAACTGGCAGGAGGAGCCGATGACAGTGTCCGAAAAGTCTCACCATAACTTATCACATGTTTTAAGTTTGTCTCTTCGAATATTTAGTTGTATTAATAAAAACGAAACAGTTATGATCAAATCTGTCTTTTAAAAACTACCATTTTATGTATTTTACTAAATAAGGGCTTGAAAAGTACAGAAATATAGTCGTATATATTTTTTATTAGACTAAGCTAAGTCAATCTCTCGCCCCAGTCAACCCATTCAAACACGTGACAGCTCAAACGTATGGATATAACCTTGTTACCTGTATTTAAAAATAAGTTGTTGTTAATTTACTTTATATCTATCTATATTATTATTATTATTAATAGGCTTAGATTCTTTTTACTAAGTCCTCTCAGCACACCTCCTATCTCATATTGTTTGTTCCGGTTTTACGTCACGAACTCCCTTTTCTACCAAGGGCCAGGACAATTGCCTTCTTGCGAAGGACTTGTTTTGACAGATGTAATTGTTACCCTGAATGCATGCCCTTGCTAACCTCAGACCGTGACGGGGCGCGAACCCTCGATCTGACGCCTCAATAATCACCATAATAATGGCCTAACATACCTCGTATACTCGTTTCAAACATCATGGGGAACTTTTTGCATATATGAGTAATGCTGGCGTCACACATAGCCAAAACTCCCGACCCGACTCTTAAGACCGCGTTCCGACGGAATCTTCGCTCAATCCTTGGAGATCCGGCAGATTTATTAGCCGACAGGTGCATTCCTGTGCCTGTCGGAAGAGCGTCATACGTCCTCGTAAGCATTCTTATGGATCGTAATTGCAATCGTACGGAGTACTTTGGACGCGTAATTTAGCGTACGACTGATTATACGCAAACGTAAGTCTCATCAGAGAAAACGGGAAATTTAAATTTTTTACTATTACGACTGGGCCAACCATGCTCCCGACGCTCCCTACCCATCGTAGGGGAACGTACACGTTCGTAGGGGGTTGTTCATTTTCATTATTTTATACTGAGAAGATAATAAGTTTAATATTTTACATTTAATAATGTAGTTATATTTGCCCTTACTTTTCCATTTATATAATTATGTTAGAATTGATCCTAGTGAACAAGAAATATATGGAATATATATATATATATATATATATATATATATATATATATATATATATATATATATATATATATATATATATATATATATATATATATATATATATATATATATATATATATATATATATATATATATATATATATATATATATATATATATATATATATATATATATATATATATATATATATTATATATATATATATATATATATTATATATATATATATATATATATATATATATATATATATATATATATATATATATATATATATATATATATATATATATATATATATATATATATATATATGGGATATTTGTGAAAGTATAACCCTGATTTATATATTTGGCACTTCAGCTACTTATATATATATAAGTAAATATATGTTGGCCATGTATGTTAATATATTTCATATATTTTGTTTGACACATTTATGGATTTGATTATTTCATATTTTGATATGAGGGAAAAAATAAATGCACATCATATCAAGAACACAGTGAAAGAAATGAGGAATTATATGAGACATTTACCTATAAAGAGCTTGATATATATTAAGAATGATTGTTATATTTTGTACATAGAAAGCAGACAGGAAATGTTTTTTTTTTTTCTTAATGCTCACTCAAAGAAACGTGTCTGTACATTAACATCAAACAACAATAACAACAACAGCAACAACAACAACAACAATAATAATAATATTATAATAATAATGATAATAATAATAATAATAATAATAATAATAATAATAATAATAATAAGAAGAAGAAGAAGAAGAAGAAGAAGAAGAAGAATATAATGCTAAAACAATAAGAAATGCGGCAAGCGGACCAGGAAAACTGAACGCCCAGGACTGGGTTGTCAGAAATGAGACCACGCATGCGCGCGCTGTCTTTTCGTACTGCGCTGCCAGACGTATAAGCGAATTTTTATATTTTTAACAGTTCCAGACCCGGAGGACTGCGTACGCCGGGTAGGATCGATCCTCTGGATCGTACGCGGGCGTACACCTTCTCCTACGCCCGCGTACTATCAAGAAGATCGATATTACCCGTCGTACGCAGTCTTCTACGACTGATTTGGTCTTCTGAATCACGGAGATTATTGGGTGCAGCAGCCAATTATCGTAGGCCCTCCACGACGGTTCAGGACCCCCTCGATTTTTTTAAGCTACGTAGGACCGTTAGGATTCCGTCGTACGCGGACAAAAAATTACACCCGATTATCGTAATGACGTCATTGCCGCTGGGAGGATTCCGTCTTTAGACGGTTTTAAGAGTCGGGTCGGGAATTTTGGCTATGTGTGACGCCAGCATAAGCGATCAAGTAAAGATAACGACCCCCAGTGAATTAAATAATCCCGTATTTTGTTAGGTTAGGTTACATTAGGTTAGATTAGGATAGAGTAATGCCTACTCAAATTTAACCTAACCTAACTTGACCTAAGAGTTTATGGGATTGTTTAACGTACTGATTGATTGATTGGGTTTTACGTCACGAACTCCCTTTTCTACCAAGGGCTAGGACACATACCCTCTTGCGAAGGACTTGTTTTGGCAGATGTAATTGTTACCCTGAGTGCATGCCCTTGCTAACCTCAGACCGTGGTGGGGCGCGAACCCTCAACCTGACGCCTCCAAGTCGCGGATGCTACCGCTTGAGCCACGGTGACTAAAGCTCCTATCCCATATTATGAGGAATAATTATACCACAACAAGTATAATCACCATAATAATGGCCTAACACACCTCGTATACTCAGTGCATTAATTAACAGGTTAAATTAGGTTAGGTTAGATTAATGCCTACCCTAATTTAACCTAACCTAACCTAACAATTTAAGGGATTATTTAACGTGCTGGGGGTCGTTATCAGTACTTGATCCCTTAAGAACAATTCGAAGTATCTATTTTCACTAACCGTTTGTAAAGTTAAGTTTGGCAAAAGTTAATCTACAGAAAAATTGAAATATTTCCAAATTAAAACATCAGGAAAATCTATTCTGGTGTTCTTGTTGTTGTTCCGGTTTTACGTCACGGACTCCCTTTTCTACCAAGGGCTAGAACGGTTGCCTTCTTGCGAAGGACTCGTTTTTCTTTGATGTTTATGAACTTATGAAGAACTGGGACCTAATTTTAAACAAAGTATTAAATATCAAAAAACTAAACAAAAATATAACCTAACCTAACCTAACCCAACCTAACTGAGCAATTAGTACCTATCATAAATTCAGGTCCTAATTCTTCATGAGTGTCAGTGTTTATATAATAGGAATGATAAACGGATAAACTACTCGTACATCCGGACACTTTCACGTCATGTCCGGTAGGAATACGTCTTCTATCCGGATACCCGAAATGTGGTACTCTCCTTGACCTAACCAATATTAAACATCCAAAATAACTAATGTCTATATTAAGAGACATATTACGGTCATATAAAGTAATTATGATGAACAGATAAACTACTCGTACATCCGGCCACTTTCACGTCATGTCCGGTAGGAATACCTATTCTATCCGGATACCCGAAATGTGGTTCTATCCTCGACCTGACCAATATTAAACATCCAAAATAACTAATGTCTATATTAAGAGACATAATACAGTCATTATTGCCACCCTTATATATATTAACCTCTATATTTTCAATTTTCAAAATATATTAAGTTAATTTTTATTTTTTCTTAAAAAATTATTTCTAAATTAATTTTATTTACACAAAAAATCACAATGGCCATCATGGTCTTGACCGAAACTCCTGTTTGTTTAATGCTTTAACAAAGGCAAAAAGAATAATTTAATATATTTCCCTAAATCTACAGCACATCATAATTCTAAATAATTAATAATTAAGGTACTTACTTAACTCGATATATGAAGAATAATTAATTTAAAAGTTGCTTTTACGGAATTTAAGTCCACTTACCCAATGTAAATTTCACGTTTTCTATGAACGACGTCAAGATTCTATCAAAGAAAACGTTAAATTTTCTTTTATTTCTATGAAATTACATTAGATTATTAGTAATAAAAACATACCAATTTTATATATATAATGTATGTATATACTTGTATTTGTGTATGCTTGTGTGTATGTACGTAAAATTATATATTAAATTTAATATAGTTTTCGAAACTTGGGTTTCCAAAAAAAAAAAAAAAATCAAGTTTTCCGACTTAAATGAATTTTGAAATCACTAGAGAACCATTAACATGAAATTCAACTGAAAATAACCAAATGTAATCGTTCATAGATAGATAGATAAGTAGACAGATATATAGATAGATAGATAGCCTTTATTTCATAATCTTGTACATGCATTTATTGCACTGTACATATAAATTAGTTTTTCAAACATACAGATGTCAACATTTTGTTAATTTTTGCGTAAAAAATATCTTTTGAGTAAAGTCAGCAACGTATATATAAGCATCATATATAGATAGATAGATAGATAGATAAATATTGGTGATATGAATTTGATCCGTATTATAATCGAAACAGTGATAAAACTGCCACTTTTCAAGCCACTTACAATCGCATAAGAACTCAAACTAAGAACACCTAGAATATTTAAGTGAAATTCGAATATTCACTTACTTAATATAAAAAAAATTTAAATACGAACTTATAGCTATATAAAAGATACATATATATTTACATTTAGATAAAGGGAAAGAGGAATATATCTGAATTTATGAATTCTTCAGAAAAAGCATCGTTGGCAACTCAGAGCCACACACACCCGAGTAATTATGATTTTTTTTTTCATACAGTTAAACTTCACCTTCTTCCATGTTGTTATTTATTTTTATTTTTTTTAATGATTGTGACACCAGAACGGGCCAAAAAATAATAAAATAAAACAGCCCTCATCGGGCCTGGGCACGAAGAATACATAGAGTAAAGAGAAACAGAAATGGAGAGTGTAATGACTTGTCAGATGTGAAAGGATAATATGAGGTGTGTAAAGAATATTCAGTGTTGATGTAGGCATAGAAATAAACCTTATCAGGGATATATATAGGAAAAATATTTGAACCCTTATTTATAATTATATCTTAATTACTTCATAATATTTTACTGATAACCGGTTACTTGGACTTTTTTTTAATGATTGTGACACCAGGACGGGCCCAAAAAAAATTATAAAATAAAACAGCCCTCATCGGGCCTGGGCACGAAGAATACATAAAAGAGAAACAGAGATGGAGAGTGTAATGACTTGTCAGATGTGAAGGGATAATAAAAGATGTGTGATGAACATCCAAGAATATTCAGTGTAGCTGTGGGCATAGAAAAAGAACCGTAACTGAAGGAAGACTTAGCATCGAACTGTCCTGGACAGACATATTTAAGTTCAAAAACCCTTCAGCTGTAGTATCGCAACGGGCGGCTGTTGTATGCAAACAAGTTAGTTTTGATGCATGACAAGTGTTCATGTCCTCATATCAAAGGTTTAATATATATATATATATATATATATATATATATATATATATATATATATATATATATATATATATATTTTCCGGTTTTACGTCACGGACTCCCTTTTTGACCAAGGGCTAGGACGGTTGCCAACTTGCGAAGGACTTGGTTTGGCAGATGTAATCGTTACCCTGAATGCATGCCCTTGCTAGCCTCAGACCGTGACGGGGCGCGAACCCTCGACCTGACGCCTCAGAGTCGCGGACGCTACCGCTTTAGCCACGGTGACTATATATATATATATATATATATATATATATATATATATATATATATATATATATATATATATATATATATATATATATATATATATATATATATATATATAAGTATTTTACTATATTAGGTTGAAAATTGGCTTCTTCTAATGATATACGATAATAGGCCTTATGGTAAGAGAACAAACTTACTAGTTTCCAAGAAACGTTGAAATAAATAGACGAAATGAAATTTCGGCATTCGTGGCTCAGTCGGTAGCGTCTCTGACTCTGAGGCGTCAGGTCGAGGGTTCGCGCCCCGTCACGGTCTGAGGTTAGCAAAGGCATGCACTCAGCGTAAGGTTTACATCTGCCAAAACAATTCCTTCGCAAGAAGGCAACCGTCCTAGCCCTTGGTTGATAAGGGAGTCCGTGACGTAAAACCGGAACCGGAATGAAATTACGGCATTCGTAAGATACTTGAAAGGCCAGACATGCACAATAATTCTGGAAACTTTGAATAATACATTTACTAATGCTCCCCTGCGTGTCGTGAAAGTCGACTAGATGGGGAGGAGCGAGGGGACTGAGAACCCCTTCTCTGCATATTCTTCCTGCAAAGAGTTAAGATATTGCACTGACTCAGCCAACCTTCCCCTTTTTTAAGGGGAATTATGGATTTTTTGTACACATAGACTGATTCTACTAAATATATCAAAGATATAAGTTTAAGATTTCCTTTTTAATTTAGCTAGTTTGATTCAGTACGGACTTAGATCAATTGCTATTAAAAATAATAAAAATAACAATAATGTTCCGGTGTTACGTCACGGACTCCCTTTTCTACCAAGGGCTTGGACGGTTGCCTTCTTGTGAAGAACATTTAGGTAGATGTAATCGTTACCCTGAATGCATGCCCATGCTAACCTCAGACCGTGAGGGGGCGCGAACCCTCGACCTGACGCCTCAAAATCGCGGACGCTATCGCTTGGACCACAATGACTATAATATTAATAATAATACATACATACATATACCTTGGCTGTTTCCCCCTTTAATTGGGGGGTAGCCGACATAAAAAAGGAAAACAGTTTGGGGAGAAGTTATTCTCCCCTCTACTCCCCTTCTTCTTTGACGTCTCACAGGAGGTTGGTACAAGGGGGGGATTCCTTGTCCCCCCGCCCCGTCCACTTTTAGTCGCCTTTTACGATAATAATAATAATAATAATAATAATAATAATAATAATAATAATAATAAGAAGAAGAAGAAGAAGAAGAAGGAAAAACGTGCGAGATCAGCGATTTCTTCTCATACCAAGAGAAATAGGGTTGCTAACGTTTAGCAGTTAGTTGCCAATGGCAGCCGCAGATATGAGTTTCATATTTCCCAAGTTGCCAAAAGGAAACTATTTCTAAAAAATAGAATGAAAGTGTCGAAACTAAAGGTATTTGTAAACAAATAATATTGAAAATAAAAATATATGATAAAAATTGGAACAAGGGTTATTCACGTTTACAAGGAATGCCACCTAAACCTTACAATTTACGAGGTTATTTAAATTCTGGGGGTTATTTATCTTTACAAGCTCGTCTATTTGTTATGCATAAAAAAAAGGAATTCTCGTACATTACTAGTCCGTAAAAGTTAAAATGATTGACAAGGAACTTATTTTCCCCCAAAAATATTAATAGATGTGTAACCTTTATGGCACGTGTACCTTAAAACGTACCCAGGATTATACTGCTCCAGACACCCTAGTAACACATGTAGTGGAATGAACAGGTTAGCCGCAGGGCACAGGACAGGTTTATGCCAGGCGTCTGCTAACCACGTGACTGACCACTGATCTAAGATACCTGAATACCTAGACACACGCCTGTATCTATCTTTTAGATACAAAAATTGTGAGTTTATACTGACTCGATATGATTTTCTTACTAAATAACCCACTGGTGACTGCTGGTAAGAGAATTTCCTGGAAGATGGTCACTGGTAACTTTTTTGGGTAGGGTTATCAGCTGTCGCTACTACCTGAGATTGGTTCAGCAGTACCTGCTACCCCAATCCCAGTCACCTATACCTCGGTTCAAGAGGTGTGTCCTGTCTCCTGTCCTTTGTATTGTTACTGTTTAAGTTTCATAAGAACACGATATAATCTTATAGTTAAATCTTTGTACAGTGCACCTTCTATACTTTTGGCAAGGTAAGTATTAGTGTTATGTGTGTTTATCAAGATTTTTAAGATACAAATAGCTTGGTGATTGGTGGAACTTATTGTTTTATTATTATTATTATTATTATTATTATTATTATTATTATTATTATTATTTAGATATAATTTGTGTTTCATTCCAATAAGCTTCCACATAAGTTAATAATTATTAATTGTCATTATATGAATGTTGCCTTGATAGTTTCTTATTAAGTTTAATTAAGAAGTCCAACATCCTTGGTTACCGGTAGTTAATGAATAGCTATATAGTTATAGACATATTTTCCGGCCCCTCTTATTATGATAAACAAATATTATATAAAAAACTGTCTTGATTATTTTCTTCATAACCTTTGTTATTAGTAACAGATCTATTGACTATAGAATATCAAGAAATTTTTTTCTTAAAAGGGTAAATTATCTGTATATCCATTGTAAATAGTTTTAAATGGAAAAATTGATGAGTTTAGCGTTCACTAATAATGAAAATCACTCTAGGTTAGGAAGTGAACACCAATGCTATTTCAGCCTGTGATATGAGTGAAGAAACCAAAGAACACATACTTAGGTAAAATGTATCATTTCTCGACAGATGAGTTCAGTACTTGTGTTGGGATCAGGAGGAAGGGAGCATGCCATAGTTGCTTCACTTGCTAAATCACCTGCAGTGTCATCTGTTTTAGTGGCCCCTGGAAATGCTGGCACCAGCAGTGCAGCCAAAACTACGAATATCTCCTTAAATGTGAAAGATCATGATGTAAGTACTCGTATAGAGGTGCCAAGGTTTGTATCATACGTGTTCTGAGGTCTATAATATAGATATATTAATACAAATTACCTTAAAATCCAGATTATTAGAATCATATAAGCCGGGTTTTTTTACACTATATATATATATATATATATATATATATATATATATATATATATATATATATATATATATATATATATATATATATTATATATTATATATTATATATATATATATATATATATATATATTATATATTATATATTATATATATATTATATATATTATATATATATATATATATATATATATATATATATATATATATATATATATATATATATATATATATATATATATATATATATATATATATATATATATATATATATATAATATATATTATATATTATATATATATATATATATATATATATATATATATATATATATATATATATATATATATATATATATATATATATATGAGTTTCATTGGAACAAGTGTATAAAACATGATGTAAGGAGAGTGGGATAAAATTAATTGGAAGAGGCCAATTAAGTTTAGCGAGCCCACATATATGTCGGAAAAGCTGACGACATATATGTTAGGATGGGAAGAAAGTTATTTTTTTATTTACTTACGGTATTTATGATATGGAGACCGACCAGTGGTATATTTGTTTTAAGAATACTTGATTTGGTGATTAACCATCAATATACTTTCCATATCCTTCTCCTCTCCTGGAGAGATGGGGCAAGATATCCTCCTGTGTGTTCCCCTGCGCATCTTAAACTTCGACTTAATGAGAAGGAGTGAGGGGACTGGTAATCCACTCTTTTGTAATTTGCCCCCCCACAACATATTTTTTACCCCTCCAGTCCCCTTATAATTTGGATTATGACCAATTAATATATAGTTACATTGAGCTGAGAAAGTAATAATTATATATCCTGGGGCTGTATTAGTAATCCACACAAATAGGCTAATCTAATTATCATTACAATACTTATGTATTACCACCACAATTATAATCCATCCCTAGCTGTTTTTCTCGTCACTCTTTTCATTCTAGTACAATACATGAAATTTGTTTCTGTAGGCAGTGATAAATACTTGTCAGCAAGCTGGTGTGTCCGTGGTGGTAGTGGGCCCAGAAGACCCCCTTGCGGATGGCTTAGCTGATAGTCTCAGTGCAGCAGGAATCAAGGTAAAAAAAGCATTTTATTCATTCTCTTATTATAATTTTATCAACAGCCATATTTTTTATATTGTAATTAATAATTATTTTTTTTTTATTTTTATACATGCTCTTGAAAAAGGGTGCTTATATCACCAGTTTTCCCTTCCAATATTTTGTATTAATCAATATTCCTAATTAACAGGTTTTTGGCCCTAGCAAAGGGGCTGCTCAGATCGAATCAAGCAAAGCTTGGGCCAAGGACTTTATGAAAAGACATGACATTCCCACTGCCCATTATCATACCTTCAGCGATCCACAGAAAGCAAAGGAATTCATACAAAGGTGTGGAAGCATAACTATTATCATGTATCGTACTTAGTATGGTTGATTATCATTACAAGCTCGTGCAATACTCTGTGGTTTTATGTGCTTGATATATATGTATGTGTGTATATTATATACATGACTCTCATGTTTTGATAAGAATCCATCAGATAGGTAAAGTTTTTAATCCTGTCCTGAGAGGAGTTTGAGACTGATCAATGTTGTATTATTATGATAATCAACTTTGCTAATAGTTGTTAATATAAGCATATTACAATTGTAGTAGGTCAGAACAGTGTAGAATTAATTATTAGCATTTTTTTTATATATCAGGGTTGTTGTTTATTCCATGACAAGATTTAGTATCAATTACCAATTGAACTCTTCTGGTAAAAAAAAAAATAAGTGTGGGATTGAATGTCTTTTTCCCAGGAAATTGTAATTTGTAATATGTATTTGCTTAGTGTAGTAAGTATAATTAACATTTACAGAGAATCCTGGCCTGGCTACGTGGTAAAGGCATCCGGCCTGGCAGCAGGTAAAGGAGTGGTAGTTGCAAGCTCTAAGGCCCTAGCTCTTGAGGCTGTTGACACTGTCAGTAGCAAGTTTGGAGCAGCAGGCGATATTATCGTTGTTGAAGGGGTGTTAGAGGGTGAAGAAGTGTCTGTAAGTTTCAGTATAAGTACTGTACTTTGTTGTATGAATGAGACTATTCACCTAGCCTTTGTAAACTCAACACCTGTTCTGTTATTCTATATACCGTACTTTGTTGTATGAATGAATATTCATCTAACCTTTGTAAACTCAACACCTGTTATTCAATAACCATTCTTATTCTGCACTCTTGATCTCCAATTTAGTTCTCTGCCTATCCTTGACTCAAGACTCTTCTTATGTTGCTTCATATAAGATTCACCTACATTAGTCTTGCCTTAAATTCATACCATGCCATATAATTTCACATCCCTTTACTTGATAATATTGGTATTGCCATGCTATCATGTCTTCCTTTTGTTTGCACTCCCTCTCATACATTTGTCTTTATGTCAGTGCACAGAAACAAAATACTGTGTTATTACTTAAATGTATACAGTATTTTGTCAATATTTGAGAACTGACATGCCCTGAAGCATATATAGAGCTATGGACTAGAAAAAAAATATGATATTGATAACCAAAATGAAACAGGAGTCATGTATGAAGAACAATAATAATATTGTATATAAAGCTTTGGACTGGAAAAAATATAATTAACTTGATAACCATAATGAAAGAGGAGGCATTTATGAAGAGCTATAAAATTGTTCTCATTCTGCTTTTAAGGTACTTTGCTTCACTGATGGTAAAAACATTTCCATGATGCCTCCAGCCCAAGACCATAAGCGCCTTCTGGAAGATGATCAAGGCCCTAATACCGGAGGTATGGGTGCCTATTCCCCTTGCCCTTTCATCACGTCATCGCAGATGAAGTTTGTAGAAGAGAGAATCCTGAAAAAGACTGTAGATGGGCTGAGAGCAGAAGGAATACCATTTCTTGGTAGTTATTGAAAATTTTTGTTTATAATTTTTTTTTCTGATTTGTATCATTCTTTCTGTATCGCTAAAATGACATTCATTGTTTAAAAGTAATATCCATTTAACCCTCCCCACTAACCCCCTCGTTATGAAATTCAAGTACTGTATTATTGCTAAATGAATATATTCTAGTAGGAGGAGGCCCTCACCCTAGGTAAAAAATTTAAGTTGGCTTGGTGTGAAAATGACACTTGTATTTCCGCTCATTGCTAAAATGACACAGAATGAGGTTTTTATCTCTAGACTGTGTGTATTTTATATTATTTTATTTCCTCATGATTTTTAAATTTACTTGGATATACTGTGTAAGGCAACTGTCAATCATTGTTGTGTTTGACTATCTGTAGCAATGGAAATGGATTTCATGTTTTTCTATAATAACTTTTTTAGGAGTACTGTATGCAGGGCTTATGATGACTTCCTCAGGACCTAAAGTATTAGAGTTTAACTGTCGATTTGGTGATCCAGAAACGCAAGTCCTGCTTTCCCTTTTGCAGACGGACCTCTATGAAGTCATTATGGTAAGTGCTAATGTGTTGCTCATAAGGGTGCCCATACACAGTGCAATTAGACCTTGAGACCACAAAACAGATCTGGTTGGATCCAACCAGATTGGATCATCTGTGAGTTGGTTGTGGTCCACAACCAGCCCATAGACGATCCAGTCTGGCCAGATCCAACCACATCTATACAGTGGTCTCAAAGCCAAATCCAACCGTGCATGGACACCTTAAGATACATTTACAACTTTTACATTTTCTTTTTGCATCTGAACAAGATATGTATTGTCTTTTATAAAATTACATCATATAAAATTGCATCAGAATACAATATTTGAATTGTTTGTCAGGGGAAACATGGTGACTATAGTAACAGTTGTATTTTTCTTTGTCTGGAATTAGTCATACTTGTTTATTCGGGTTCATTTAAGTCCACAGTTATTATTTTGTTCATTGAGAGAACTGTAGTTGTTATTTAATTGTGAATTTTATTTTAAACCGCAGAGCTGTATTGAAGGCAAACTAGTTGAAAACAGTGCCCAATTTGATACCAGTACTAGCTGTGTTGCTGTTTGTGTAGTTAGTGGAGGATATCCTGGCTCCTACCCAAAAGGAAAAGTTATTACAGGTATGTACAGATATTAATTATACATATCAGACTTCTTTGAATTAGAATTATGAATATTATGGCATCGAGTATAAAACTTGTAATGAAAGTTCAAGTTAGGCTTTTTAGCACACGCAGTGTCTTCTAATGTCACGTTTCATATTATTTATCTTCTCAAATCACGTGTTGTTTTGTTTTACTTTTATTCACGTTATTTTAGCTATCTGCATTATTTTATACCCTTTATTAACTTTTCATAAATTTTATATTAAAGCGTGATGCTGTGTTCTAGTGATACTAGCAGAGTGGCTCCAGCTCTAATAAAAATGCAAACATACCTTTATTTCAATATTCCCTGCTTTTCCCAGTCTCTTACATTCTGAATTTTGCTACAGGAAGAAAATGCAGAGGGATTTCTTAACAATTCTCCTCCTCGTTCAGTAATTACCTATGAATTTGGAATACAATAGGTTAAACTCTTTCATCCACAACCTGGACTGTCCCTATTAGTACCCTTATACAGTATTCTGCGCATATGAGGATGTTCTTTCACTACCATAACCTGGGATAAGAGATTATATATTTACCAAAAATTAAAAATAACAGCTACTAATACTGCTTAAAATTATATTTTTACATCATCATGGGCAAGACACAATTTGGACCTTTTTTCCAGCTGTCATCCACTTTCTAGTCATATTGTCTGTGATATACTATATTCATTTACTCTCTAGATTCCAACTAAGTTTTGTCTTACTCTTTCTTAAGTAACTTCCACTTGTGATATATTTTAGGATTAGAGGAAGTTAGCAAAGAGCCTGGTGTGATGGTGTACCATGCAGGAACAAAAATGGATGGCAACACATTGGTAACTTCTGGGGGTCGTGTCCTAGCAGTCACAGTCACCAATTCTACTTTATCTGCAGCTGCAAATAAGGCAACTGCTTCTGCAAGTAAAATATCCTTTGAAGGAGCGTTCTTTCGTAAGGACATCGCTGCTAAAGCTTTTAATAGGTCAGGCTGATTGTACATAAATGAAGTTTTTAAGTGCTTTATAGATGTAGGTACTGTACATTAATTGAAATTAAATTGAAGTTGAGAGTTAAATTAAATATCTTTTTGTTTTGGTTAATTTAGATATCACAGTAGGTTGTGTTGGTTTCGCAATGAAAATTAACTACTATAATAACATAATTCTCCTTCTCTGGAGAAGATGAAACATTGTAATGATTGTCTGCATGAGTGTAGTTCTTGTTAGGTTTCATTTCTATAATGTATTTATTCCTTTGAAGCTCTCTCATCGTAGATGACACTACAAATAAATTCAGGTTCATACAATCAGATTATTATTGTCCTTACTTTATATAATATAGATTTTCACTGTTTTAATCATTTAAACTCTTAATACTATTAAAAATATGTACAATGGCCTTGTAATGACATAATTTTCTTAGCAAGAGGTTTCGCTTTACATGGAAGGTTAGGTTATTTAAGTCTTATCAACTTGTATGAAGTATTTATTTAGGATGAAATTAAGCAAACGTTATATGATATCCCTGACAGTAACCTCTTCATAAAAGCTTGTCAGTTATAACGTACATAATTTATTATCTAAAATTTGTATTAAAATCACCTTTTACCTCTTACCAATAGTTATTCTGCAAAGTGTTGAGATTTCGTGTACAGTATATTATTTTCCATTTTAATTCCTATATATTATTCTCTGGCTGTTGCAAGCTTTCATTATAATCAGACTTTGTGTAGATCTAATGATATAATAGAAAGATGTTGTTTATACATTCTCAAAGAAATTTGTTGATGAAATAAAAAAGTGAGTACTTAAGCAACAATTTAAGATATAATATAGATATTCAGCTAATGTTTTATAATAAAGTTTGAATTTATAACTATGCATTATAGCGTTTCTTTCTTTGTGAATAAAAAATTTTGTAGTGAAGTAACCTTGATCAGGGGATTATATACAAGAATATTCATTTATATTGAATTGTTCAGCAATAATAGGTATGACTCTGTGACTTCTCCCCAATTCATAATAAATTGGGTGTTTCACAACCTCCAGTAGTTTAACTTGGTTATTGGCAACCTTCCTGTTATAATGCCAAACCACCTTTGTCTCTCCTTTCTCACCATGTTCCTAAGCTGCTTTACGTGTGCTGTTCTTGTAATATACTTGTATATCATGTCACTGAATCCGATTACTTTGGTAAATGGAAATACTGTATTCATCATAGGTTTGAAGTGACATACGAAGGAAGTGGAGTGAATATAGCTGCAGGAGATGCATTGGTGTCTGCTATAAAAGATGTAGCTGCCTCTACTAAAAGGACAGGAGTCATGGGTAGCCTAGGTTCATTTGGGGGTCTCTTTGACTTGAAATGCACGGGATACAAGGACCCTCTTCTAGTCTCGGGAACAGATGGTGTCGGTACAAAGCTTAAGGTAAGTTACTTTAAAGTGAGATTTTCAATAATGCAGGACACTTGAAGCATTTTAAAATTTCTGAAGAAGAATTAAAGTTTGGTTTAAATAATGCTAGGACTTGTTAACAGATTTCTTATGATAAGCAGACTTGAATGCTCAGTACTTCATTATTAGATATTATACAGTAATTGCAAACAAATAGGAATTCTAATATATTATACCTTAACTAAATATATATATTAACGGTACTGTGTTCATCTCATGCATAGCCCCATGTGCTATTCCAGGAGGGAACTTCGACTGAATCTTTACAGAAAGCATTCAATTCTCATTCTATGCCTACTTTAACACCGAAAATTCCGAGATATTCGTTACACATCTCTTATTTTCCCCTCACATCTGACAAGTCACAACATTTTCTATTTCTGATTCTAGCGTTCAGTTCACATTATATATTAAACCTGTGATACCTAAAGTCTTAAATGGTTGAATCATTATTCAAAGCCTAGTAATACATAATATAGCTAGTAAATAATAGTGCATTAGTTTATCGTTTACCCAGTCATTTATAGGGTAAAGTTATGGCTTGCCCATTGTCAGTAAGTGAGGATTATGTGTCTGCAGCACTGGTCATATGTCCATAATCAATGTGAAGGGATTATTATAATTATCAGATGGATTTCATATTGAAATACAGTACTCTCCCAATTCTGTATAGAAATGACAGCTGTATAATGCATGCACATATATTTGTTCTGTCGAATAATTAGTGAAGTTTCTAACTTGTAGTCACAACCAAGTGTTTTATTACAGTTAACCTTTCACAATCTATGAGCAAGAGACTGATAATGAGCCATATATGTCACATTACCCCCCCCTGGTAAATTATTACATAAACATATTCTGTGTGTGCTTGTGATGAAAAAGAAATAGTTTTATCTTAGAATCCTGATAGCTAAGAGAAACTTAAACTTTTTATATTCATATTGTTAATGCACTGTATTTCTGCATTGTGCTACATCTTGCAGGTAGCACAGGCAGCTGGTATGCACACAACAGTCGGGCAAGATCTAGTTGCCATGTGTGTCAATGATGTTTTAGTTCATGGTGCAGAGCCGTTGTTTTTCTTGGATTATTTTGCTACCGGCCATTTAGAAGTGGGTGTAGCTGCTGCTGTAGTGAAGGGCGTGGCAGAAGGCTGCCGTCAGGCAGGGTGTGGTCTTATAGGTGAATCTCTGAAATATAATTTTGAAAGTTTAAGTAACATATCACCTGAAATAAAACTTAAGCATATATTTATCTTTAGTTTCATAGAGTAGATTTTATATTGCAACCACTCTCAAGAAAGATGTTTACAGAGTTGTGATATGATATCTTTCACTTTACATTATGAAGTCTTCCCATCTCATTTTTTGTATGATGCTGTTGCGCTTTATGTACTTACACCAAAATATATGTGCTACATGAAATTTTAAGATGCTGCAATAATTTTCTAGGTGGCGAAACTGCGGAGATGCCGGGGATGTATGCCCCTGGTGAATACGACTTAGCGGGATTCACCGTCGGGGCTGTTGAACGAAGTAAACTCCTCCCCACGACAGAAACTATCATGCCTGGAGATCTTCTTCTTGGTTTGGCATCCTCTGGTGTACACAGCAATGGATTCAGTCTGATTAGACGAATTATAGAGGCTAACGACCTAAAATACGAGGCCCCAGCACCCTTTTCCCCGGAAAACACTCTGGGTAAATAGACTTGCCATACTTTCCAATCCTTTATTTTTTAATATAGGAAAATTATTTATGTTGAAATATCTTAGTGCTTATATTGAACAAAGGTATGGTAAGAAACTGTGTTCAAGTTATTTTGCCAGTCATATATTGCCTTCAGTATCCGCTTGTTAATTAATATCAATTGCAGAATATATAGACTATTTTGTTTTGGTTATATCCAACAAAGAGATATACTTTAGGAAGGTGTTTCTATTTTCACAGGTGCTAAATTATTTCCAGCAAATAGATATACCTTGGGAAAATAATTATATTTTCACAGGTGCTGAACTATTTCCAGCAAAGATATATACTTCTGAAAAGCTTTTATATTTTCACAGGTGTTGAAAAATTTCCAGCATTGATATAATTTAGCAGTGTATGTTTTCACAGGTCCTGAATTGATGACACCCACAAAAATTTATGTAAATATTATTTCCAGCACCAATATACTTTAGGAAAGTTTTTATATTTTCACAGGTGCTGAATTACTGACACCCACGAAAATTTATGTAAAGTATTTGCTACCTGCCCTTCAGAGTGGGTTAGTGAAAGCTGTAGCGCACATCACAGGTGGCGGCCTGACAGAAAATATTCCAAGGGTCTTGCCTGATCATCTATCAGTAACACTTCAAGCAAGTACTTGGAATATTCAGTCAGTGTTCTATTGGTTAGCTGCTCATGGTAGGTATTGTTTTTAACTGCCGTACAATGTAGGTCTGAATTCTTAATGAAGAGTATATCTAAATAAAGTGACTTTGTGTATCATTATCATTATTGCTCCTGTGTGCTCCATTTTGTATTTATTTGTATGATTTATATAAGACTTGAATATAACGGCATTGTATTTAATCCATGTGAATATGAAATATTAAGAATATTATCTCTAACATTGAAGTATATTATGGTACTGTATTTTGCTGAAACTTACAGGATGACCAGAACTGTAACAATAGAATTAGTCTCTTCTGCTATTTGTTATTGTAGCTAATAAAGATATTCAGGAGGGGAACAGTTGCCAACCCTATACTACTCTATCTCCTGTATTCACTGTAATGCAACGTAGGATATTGTCATTTAATTCTCCCCAAACCATAGAAATAACACAAATATGTATAATTAAATATCCATATACAGTACTTAGTAAGTCCTGTACTGGATAAATTTGCATTGGAACCGCTTACTATATGCTTTCCTTTATAGGTGTGAGCAGCAGAGAAATGGCCAAAACTTTTAACTGTGGCATTGGGATGGTGTTGATTGTTGCTGAACAGAGCGCTGAGAAGGTGATGCAACTTATTACTGGCGAAGTAGTTAACGTTATTGGGTCTGTAAGAGAAACACAGCCTGGTAAGTGATATTAAAATAGATATGTAACATAATCATTTGCTTATAACTTCTTTCATATACAGTACCGTTATTGGGTCTGTAAGAGAAACACAGACTGGTAAGTGATGTTAAAATAGATAGCATGTAACTTCTCTGCCTGATATCTTCTTTTATTTACCATAATTAAGTCATATATTGAATGGAAATTCTGTTCATGAGATCATTAGTGAAGGTAATCATTATAGTTACCATCATCATATTTTACATCAGAAATTATTAAAGCTTATTGCTTTTTTATTCAGATGGAGATTATTCATTTCTCTGACTGTTTACCAAAATTAATTAAACTTCTCATGAATACCAGTTGTTTTGTACTGCAGATTCACCTCGTGTTCTTATACAAGGGCTGGAAAGTGCCCTGAGACAGGGCGCTTTGACCATTATGGACTCCAGTCCTGTACTAAAGATCCAGAAGAAAAGAGTCGCTGTATTGATATCAGGATCTGGTACTAATTTGCAGGTATGCTATGTGATATAACACCCTACACAGAATTGTGATTTACAAGCAGTTGTTTTAATATGGTTTTAACAATTCGTCGGTAATACAGTGTAAAAATATGGTAACTAACTGTCTTTAGCTCACGCTACTTAATGTTTGAGACATCTTTGACAGTTGCTGTTGTGAAATATTTTTCAGGGTTTATATTGATTATCCTTTTGTGAAGCTGTTATGTGTACTAATTTCTTGCATCTAAAAAGTTAACCCTATTAATTTACAGGCTTTGCTTGATCACTCAAAATCTGGCCTAAGTGCAGCAGATATAGTTCTCGTCATAAGCAATGTTGCAGGAGTTCGTGGTCTTCAAAGGGCTCAAGATGCAGGTGTTCCTATTCAGGTAGTGTGCAATATAGGTGAAACAGGAAGTTAAAGGCTATTTAGAATACATTCTAAGCATAGGAAAATACAGTATTACATTCTTAGGCAAATGCGACTAATTTAAATAATTACTTTTCAGAGTTCTATATGATACACCATACACATGGTTGCTACTAGTGTAGCTTGAATATGGATGCTAATTGTACATACTCTACTTAAGTATTTCCATAGTTGTAAATGTAAAGTTTGATTTACTGAGGAACTGCTCACATAAGAAATTGAGCACGTGTCTATTTTTAATCTTACAGGTCATTTCACACAAAAGCTACAAGAGCAGGCAAGAGTTTGATAATGCACTAACAGAGACCCTAAAAGCATCAAATGTGGAGTTAATATGCTTGGCTGGTTTTATGAGAATCCTTACAGGAGACTTTGTGAAGAGTTGGAGGGGAAGTTTGTTGAATATACATCCCTCCTTGTTACCATCCTTCAAGGGAATGCACGCTCAGAAACAAGCGTTACAGGCAGGAGTGTCTATCACAGGATGTACCGTCCATTTTGTTGCTGTAAGGATGATTGGAAGCTTATGTCATATTCATCATTTTATTAGTACTGTATATAGTTAAGACTTAACGAATTTAGCAACTTTGATATGCATTCTTTCCATATTTTATTGGTAGATTTATCAATCTTCAACTTTTTATTTTTGGCTTTTAAGAGAGTGGGATACGCCTCTGCATTTTTAATGTCAATTAAAATAGATATCAAATAAAGTAATGGTTAGGGATTATTTATCCATAACTTAGTTTTCACAAACTTTAACACTGGATCATTTCATTCATAAAATTGCACATGTTCTGGAATTACTTTCTAAATTCTGTTGAAAATGTCAGCATGGAACACACACCAGGGAATGCAGTTTCATTCATGAGAGTGTGTTCTTTAACATGAAGATATATTTACAATACAGATACTAGATGTAAATGACAAGTGATTTAAAATACTGCAAGTGCTGAAAAATTCATGTCACTTGTGTAGTTTCTGAATATACTTTTTTTTCTTTACAGGAGGAGGTTGATGGTGGCGCAATAATAACACAGGAGGCAGTGCCAGTGTTGCCAGGTGATACTGAAGACACCCTATCAGAGCGCATCAAGACAGCAGAACACAGAGCATATCCAAGGTGGGTAAGGAACACTTGTGTTACATATCCTAGGTGATTAAGGAATTCTTGTAGAGCATATCCTAGGTGGATAAGGAACTCGTATAAAGCATATCTTAGGTGGGTAAGGAACTCTTGTAGAGCATATCCTAGGTGAGTAAGGAACTCTTGTAGAGCATATCGTAGGTGGGTTAGGAACTCCTGTAATATACATTTCTCCTTATGTAGTGAAGTTAACTATAGTTTTGTGTTAAGTCTGCATGATAAAGCTTTTCAAAGGCAAGAAAAACATATATCCCATTGATATTAGGTGTTTATGGCTTAATATTTCCTCATGTGAGTAAAGTATTTATAAATATGTGAGAAATTGTCATTGAAAGTATATATTTTATGAATTAATAATAGACTTTATTAGGATTTAATTAATGTATAATATTGGTAAGCCTGGGAACTGGATGCTATATTCTCATTCATTTTATGTTTTGCAGATGAGAAGTGATTAATAAAATTGCACTGACATAGCCTCATAATTGGTTGCTGATAGTGAATGACGAAATTGAAATTTGTACTACGTAATGTAGCACCTAATGTTGACAGCAGCTAATCTTGACTTAATTATACCAGTTTCCATCTCCTACAATTTTTTTCCTTTAAACAGGGCAATGGAGCTAGTAGCTAGAGGACGTGTCAGTTTGGACTCAGATGGGCAGTGTGTGAAATTATAAAGACTTATGTAACAATAGTATTCGTCTATTTAATATTCTATTTAATATTGTTTATTGACTGACATACAGTTAATTTGATAATACATAATATCACATGCAGTGTATTTCTAATCTCCTAGTCAGTGGATAATATTTATCAAACCAAATTAATTAGTGAGTATGACATACCATGTTATATACTGTTATGACATAAGTTATATATTCTTAACTGCAGCTACTTGAAATAAATGTCACATACCTTATATTTAATAAATATTGGCATCTATATTTGCTCACTTCGTAGTAACAAGTAGACAGAGACATCAACTGGTAATTATCATTTGCAGTCAAAGGCTATTCTTATAACACTAAAACAGTTTGAATATAATTACAGCATGATACTACTTTGTAATAAACGTGCAGTGGAAATGCATAATCATACAAATAATAAAATACAGAAAGTATAAAATAATCCGCTCGAGATAAACTCGCGGCCCGAGAGGATTAGAATATATATGGATAATTATTTCTTAAACTTCTCTCAATAATAATGTATGAAAAAATAATGCCCTAGAGGTACCTCACTGTGCTGGCAGTGAAAGAAATATTGAGTGATTTCCATTCTGTGACTTCTCTGAATTATTTTAAGAAAATATGTGTGGCTCCATCTATATATTATAAAAATTCCCTATGGTTTATTACATAGAATACTGATAAAGACACTTAATTGCAGAGAGTTACATATAGGAAAATAATTCACAATAGTATTGCATTCATTAAAGCTGTGACTCTACAGTGATATATTTCGAATGATAATATATATGCGAAAGAACTCTATGCCTCATGGTGTCTAATTCCATAAGTACATGGATTTAATGCCCACAGTGATTTCAGTTCATATACTTTTCACATTATGAAGTTTCATAATTATTGAATTATTACAAAGGATTAGGTTGCAATTAGCTTTTGGCAGCCCTCCAATGGTTTTGACTTGTTGTTCATTTATGAAACACCAGCTTTTTTCTTTCCCTCCACCTTACACTGAAGGGTAAGTTTAGTTCAGTGACCTGTGATCAATTTAATTTGAAATTATTCCTTGGGAAGTCATTCACTCAGATTTGAAGATTGTCCTTGGCAAGTTATTCACTCAATTTTTAGTTTTTCCTTGGCAAGGTATTCACATCAAGTTTGTGTCCTCGGAAACTTATTCACTCGGATTTGAAGATTGTCTTAGCAAGTTATTCACTGAAATTGAAGTTTGTCCGTGACAAATTATTCACCGAGATTTGACGTTTGTTCTTGGAAAGTTATTCACTCAGATTTGAAGTTTGTCCTTGACAAGTTATGCACTCATTTGACGTTTGTCCTTGGAATGTTACTCACTCAAATTTGAAGTTTGTCCTTGACAAGTTATGCACTCAGATTTGAAGTTTATCCTTGGCAAGTTATTCACTGAAATGGAAGTTTGGCATTGGCAAGTTATTCACTGAAATAGAAGGTTGACTTTGACAAGTTATTCACTCAGACTTGAAGTTTGTTATTGGCAAGTTATTCACTGAAATTGGAGTTTGTCCTGGGGAAGTTAATCACTCAGATTTGAAGTTTATCCTTGACAAATTATTAACTTAAATATAGGTGTGTCCTTGTCACACTCTTAAAAAATAATTATTCACTCAGATTTGAAATTAACCTTGAAATGTTATTTACTCAGATTTGGAGTTTGTCCTTGGCAAGTAATTCACTCAGATTTTGAGTTTGTCCTTTGTTATTCACTCAGATTTTAATATTGTCCTTGACAAGTTATTCACTCAGATTTAAGTTTTGTCTTCAGCTAGTTATTCACTCAGATCTAAAGTTTGTCCTTGGCAAATTGTTCACTCAAACTAAAGTTTGTCCCAAAATAGTTATGCATTTAGATCCACCACGACCACAAGGAAAACTCGAAGCACTACGCTAAATGGCCATTATTAATCTACTTGAATCTCGACCTTACATTAGCTCCTGATAATATCTGAAATAATTAAGAAGTAAATAAAATTAATATCATATTAGCTTCGTCAGGAAATGTCAAAACAGATACTGTATATACACACACCCTGTGCTATAGCAAGAACTAACATAGGTAATAAAGTGATTAATATAAAGGAAAGGAAAATAAAAAAAAAGTTTAAAAACATACTTGATGCGTGTAATTTGAGAGCTTTCAATTAATTATATACTTATAATCAAATCACAGG
>JAXCGZ010013970.1:37500-40000 GCA_037179515.1 Halocaridina rubra | reverse complement strand
GCATCAGCATCACGTTCGCGAATACTGTATGGAGGAAAGAACCTGATGAGAATCGCAATTAGAAGTCATTAAAAGAAATGTTGAATACTTTGGTCTGAAAGGTAGGCAAGACAGAAAAATGGAGGCGTTTGTTGAAAATCTAGGTAAAAAAGTCACGGGTAAAAAACTAACAGTAAAAAGTCCAATCTAATCTAACCTAACCTGACTTATTTCCTAAACGAAATTGTGACACTTTCTGTGACTTTATCCTCTCCCTGTGAGCTTGCCACTGGCCACGGTTTGGCATCTTATTCAACAAGACAATTATGAATATCGGTGTATCATGCTATACACACACACACACACACACACACAAAACTTTACGAATCAAGATAACGACTTCCAGCACAATAAGTATCCTCGTAAATTATTAGATCAGGTTCGATTAAGTTCAGTTAGGCTAAATTAGGCTAGGTTAATGACAATCTTATTTTTATGGCAAATCATAATGATAATATAAAAATATATAATGGTATGGTTCGTACTCACACTTGGTTTAATGAGGAAAAAGGATCTAAATGAGTATTATAATGTATGTTTTCCTACTTACATTGGCAGCAATTTTCCAACTTCCCATGGTAGTGTCCACTGATTGTCATAATATCCATTTTCCTTCAGGAAAATAGCTCGTAGGAGTAGTATCCTTGTACACTCTCTTTTAAATGTCTAAATATTCAGTCGTTTGTAATTGCACGAAATGGATTTTGATTCACGATACACTAGTCAAAGTCAAAAATTCCTTGTAAACACCGATAGGAAGTCTCACACTGAGGAGATACTCAGTGAGTACTAAACCACATCTCAGTTGGGACTGCTAATCGAAAAGTTCGAGAGGAGAGAACCTCATGTTATGTCTCCCCCCCCAAGCGAAATGTTTACTTCCGGTATAGGAAAAGTTGCCAATTATTCTCTTTTTTGTCATAGGTGCCATCATAGTGACACACATGACATAATTTTTCATTTTAAATCTACTGTAGTACAAGAGCTTCTGTTATTGCCTTCTATTTTTCTTGTGGGATTCAGTTTTATGGTGAAGCGGAAACAACATTCCTTTGACATAAAAAAAACCCTCTCTCTCTCTCTCTCTCTCTCTCTCTCTCTCTCTCTCTCTCTCTCTCTCTCTCTCTCTCTCTCTCTCTCTCTCTCTCTCTCTCTCTCTCTCTCTCTCTCTCTCTCTCTCTCTCTCTCTTTGTGTGCATGTGCTTTTATTAATCGATTATTGTTTTCGCTTTTTTGTGGATAAATACTATCTGAAGAACTGAAAAAATAATCTGTATTTTAGTGTATAAATGTAAATGAACAAACTATGCTATCAAGAAATACTTATCACAATAATTATCATTAGGCTTTCTACCAACATTAAATATGTTAAGAGTGGGGAATATTTGGCGACATTGTTTACCACATTTCATGATTAATAATAATAATAATAATAATAATAATAATAATAATAATAATAATAATAATAATAATAATAATAATAATAATAATAATAATAATAATAACAGTGCACAGTTTGTGTCAATAAAAGTTCCATTTTAGGGTTGGACACAGACGGATTAAACTGGGGAGTTATGGATGGATGCCCTCCCCATCGCTCCACTGTAGGCTCAAACACTGGCAAGTCACCTCCCGAGCCGAGCATATTACCATTATTTTATTATTATTATTATTATTATTATTATTATTATTATTATTATTATTATTATTATTATTATTATTATTATTATTATTATTATTATTATTATTATTATTATTATAAAATTTGTTTCTTTCAGTGACTTGATTGTGACAATATGCAAATATCCAGAAATTTTGTGTATGCATGTTTCATATGCATATAGTAGTTATATAATATCTTTAATATAGGTTAGGAAGTTCAGAATTGCACTAGGGGATACAAAGACCCAAGTTTGGTGCCAAGGTCTGACGGTCAAAAAACAAAGTTCTGTCAACCTTTTGCTCTGAGGTTTCCTCATTCATATTGGAATGTAGGATTAGCTATTCAAATAAAAACTCTCTCACTATAATCTGTAATCTCATTTCTGTTACAATGGCGGGGTATGTACCTATTGCAACACTAACACTACACTTGCAATGCTCATGGACCTTGAATCTGATGACTTCGACGTTCTCTGGCTGAAAATCTATCTCTCCACTTCCATTATATTTCTTTGCTTTTGCTACTGCTCTCCTAACTCCACTGACTTTGTGTCTTTATATGAATTTCTGACCTCTTGCCATAAGTCCTTGCTGTCTTCTCACCCATATGCTGAAGTTCTCTATATTGGGGATTTCAATGTACACCACATTGAATGGCTTAATTTTTCTCACACTGATGTTTGAGGAAGTGAGACCCTGGCTTTTCCTATATCATTCACGCTCTGGAGTAGATTCTCAACCATCCTACTCGTGTTCTCAATCAACATGAACATGAAGCTAATACTCTTTTCCCATTTCT
>JAXCGZ010013970.1:0-22500 GCA_037179515.1 Halocaridina rubra | reverse complement strand
CGATGTGCACACTCTCATTTTCCTCTGAACTAACTTGCTTTTAGATATTGTCGATTCTAGAACCTCAATTCCGTGACCATTGTCTGGCTAAGATGTTTTGACAACCGACATGACTTCTTTGAACCTTTTATATATAAAAAAAAAAAAAATAACCCCCTGGTCCCTTCCAAAAATCCCGGCATTTTTTTCCAGCGGGCCAAATTTAAGATTGCCACCACCGCCATCATGACAAATTTACTTTTGAACCGGTGCACCTAGATTCATGTATGAATACACTCTTCTGGGTAAACTGACCATGGGAATTCCAATTCTGACATCAATTTGCTGTTTTTACGTCATTTTGACACAAAAATCAACGATGACTAAAATTTGGTGGAGCAAAAAACATAATATTTGAAAAGGATTTTAAGGTATGGGGCTCGGGTCTGCCACTCATATATATAATATATATATATATATATATATATATATATATATATATATATATATATATATATATATATATATATATATATATATATATATATATATATATATATATATATATATATATATATATAAAGTTATAAAATATGTGATATAAGTAATGAAAGACGTTATTGTACACCGAAAATTGTATTTCTGGTAATTAAGTGACACCATAACAAAACTAAACCACATAAATAATCACCATTTTTCTCTTCGTTTTATGCTGCACATTATTATGACATTGAGACACATGATCAGTCCACATCAGAGCTTTCTAAATTATCATCTTCCGGTGAGTACCCCTTCCTCCCTTGTACATCATCGTCTTTCCCATCATCATAGTCACTCTCATCTTCCTCACTTGCTTCAGTTGGGCTTGGTACGGGTAGATGCTTTGGAAGAGCAGTTTGAGTGTGGCAAACAGGCAGACAGCAACCATCCACCAGTTCCCAGGCATGTCCGATTGGTGAGGGGTGGTGTTTCAAGGAGGGATGCCGCACAAGATATGCCAAGTAGTTTGCATGAAGGCAGTGTTGGCATAGGCTATCTTCATTGGGAGGGAGAAATAAAAGTAACTTGTTCTTCATGCTCTTCCAATTTTTGGTGTGGGCCTCGGCCATGCTCTTACTCTTGTGGTTGCCGTAGATGACATGTCGTGTGAACTCGAAGAGATCCTCTACCACCTCCTCATCAAGATCAAGGTTATCTATGCACCGTGAGAGATGTCATTGTGCCACAGGGATGTTCATCACCTGGTCAAACACCGACTTCTTACCCTTGCCATAAAAGCTTGAGTTGGCATCGCATCCTGTCATACAGTGCAGCTGCACAATACAGTTTGCCATCTCATCTGTCACCAGGTCACTGCAGATGATTGTTTCCTGCTTTCTCTTGATAAAAAGCAAGCCAGGCAACTGCTGTGAGATGAATGCTAGGCATCTGTATCAGCGTCATCAATGACTACAGGGCCAATGTAACCAGACTCTCGCAAAACTGCATAAGTAGAGGAGGACAGTGTCAGCCTCAGACTGGTCAAAACTGTAGCTCTGCATTGACTGTTGTGGAATCATCTCCCTTCTGTACTAGACGTTCTAGACACTGCAGAAATATCCAGTTACAGAAGTGTGCAGTACCCCCTCTTGTCAAAATGTCATTGCGAAAGTCATCATTATCAATGATAGTTATGCTTTACCACTCAGCAATCCCATTAGGGCAGACTGAACACCACTTGAGGTTAGACATGGTCCAAACATCATGCAGGAGAAGCACATTAGAGTAGCTGATCCCCATGCCCAGCTTGTAGTGAGAATCATCAAGTTCTTTGCTGCAAGTAATCCCATGAAGGGTAATGGAGGCATTGATGGCAGTAGTAGTGGGTCGCTTTGCAATGTACTGTGTGATGAGAGAAGCGAAACAGCGTGTTCTTGGAGAAAGATCTACCTTCTTCTTTCCCCGCAAAGCAGATAGCAGCTGTACTAGGAGAGGTGAGAGCTCTTCCTCATCCTCTAGCTCCTCAATCCTCGGTGGACATAGGATGAGTTTGATGGTCTTGATGTCATCACTGAACCGCTCAACTACATTATGCACCAGTTGCTCACTGATGACACTGATGGAGAAGAGTGCTGCTTTGACATAAGTACCACCCCCAGATGTGTCATATACTGGTCATTCTGGTTCCTCTGAGGATGGGAATGGAAACCAATCTTGCCCCCAAACTCTTGGGTCAGGATGTCTTTAATATAGGATGACTTGATTTCAGATGACGGGAAACCATACCGAGATATGATAGATTTGTAGGCTTGAAGAAGGCCTTGTAGTGACCTTAGCTCATGTTCCTCAAAGATGACTATTCTGATGTGATCAAAGAACATAGTTTGAGCCTCACGGAAAGTGACGTTATGCATTTGTGGAAGTTTATCATCTGCACTTATTTTCTTATAACTACGAACAAATTTTAAACAGCATTTGAGGTGATACCGGATTTCAAGTGCTTAGGGCTGATCATCTGCATAGTCGATCAGACAGTTGATTCTCTCTCGCATCATTTGATCTTCTAGGGATATTATGTGGCTTTTGAATGCTGTTCAAGCATGATCATATGAAATTAGGCTAAGCTTTGATTCTGGGTGCTTGGGCAACTCAGGTTTACAGCACCAGACATATTTTGTTTTATCATGCATTGGCCATAGACTTGACTGCAGATGCTTCAAAGCTGGAGCTGCAGTTGGGAAACAATAATCAGACTTAAACGAAGATTGACCCTGGCTCTCATCGACCTCCCGTTTTCTCTGTTTATTGATGGCTTGTTTCAGTTTCTTGCCACTTGATAGGGTTAGCCTACATGTATCATGTAAATATTGTCCAACGAGACCCTTATCCCAGTCCACAGTTCCATACACGTATCCAAATTTGTCAAGACCCCTCCATAACAGGGCCTTTGTCTTGAGATTTTCCCACTTTTCAGCTGAGGTAATAGAATCAGTGACTTCATCACATGACCTGCCACACTAGAGGACACACGGAATGGTGGACACAACATCACACATCACGCTATCCTGTTGGATCATGCCAGTCTGTGGAAAAAAAGAAATACAAATGTTATTTTAGGGAAAATTATACAAAAAAGGATTTGTCTCACTAAGTAGTAACATTCATTACATAGTCAGATGACTAAGTACCATTCATAGAAATAGAATTTGCCAATGTAGCTTTCAGCCAGTGTATGCTCTCATCCCACATGGGACTCACCTCTAGAAATATTATTCACCTCGTCCAACTGCTTGGTTCTTACTAACTTTATACTAGTTGATAGAGGATCTCAATTCCATGACTATTATATATTGCCTTGAAGATGACATTTGAATGACCTTGACCATACCATGTGACATTTACCATAAATCACTATGTCTCCTCCAGAAATTCCAGTTACATTAGCAGATAGATTTAGCTGACACACAGACTCTCCTGATGATAATAGTTGTTCCTTTTCAAGTTACATTTTTGCTCTAGCAAACTGTGGCCATCTTGAATATTTGGGTCAAAATAATGTAAACACAGCAAACTGATGTCAGAATTGGAATCCTCATGGTCAAATTACCAAGACAAAGTGTATGCATACATGAATCTAGGTGCTCCGGTTCGTTAATTTTTCATGATGGCTGTGGCGGCATTCTTGGATTTGGCCCGCTGGAAAAAAATGCTGGGATTTTTGGGAGGGACAGTTGGGCTAAATTGTCTATAAAGAGTCCAAAGAAGTCAAATCAATTGTCAAAACATCTTAGCCAGAGAACTGTCACGGAATTAAGGTTCTATACCCGACTAATAATAGCAGTGCCTACTTTATTGCTCGTTATGCTTAAATCTCTTGAGTAGATAATGATGTTGGGTGTGTCTTCATCGCACACACTTATTTTCATTGTAAAAGTTATCACACTGTCAATTTACAAAGATGGATCTTGTAAGGATGAGTGACACAATGGTTCTCTAGAGTTATTCATATTTATTAGGCAAGGGACCTAACCTAGCTCGGCCTGACCCAACCCATCCTAACCTAACCTATCCTAAGCTAACTTAGCAATTCATGGGATTATTTAATTCCTGGTGTTCCTCATCTCTACAAGAGCTCAAATAATGTTTGGCGAGTAACTGAAGATGGGTTAAAATATGATGAGACAGATCTCGCCACTCGTAGGTCATTTCATGTATTAAGCAACAAAAACAACAATATTATTATGACCGAGCTTTATCATGAAGCCGTAAAGATGCAGGGAATGTTGTTAGTCAGACATTACTGATATTATAAGAAATGAGGTTTTGTAAAGATAAGTAACCTCCAGAGCCCCATGTAAATTTAGGTTAGGCTATGTTATGATAATTTAGGTCATGTTTGGTTAGGTGACTTACCTTGTAAATATTAATAACCCTAGGGCTACTCATCGTCACAAAAAATGTCTCCTTTCCCAAAAATGTCTGCTTCTGTATCATTAGCTATTGTCGTATGGACTAGCACTATTTACAGATCTCTACTTTGAGAAGAAGAAATTTTATTTCTTCAGATTTGTAGTCATTCATCTTTGCAAGAAGTTATCTGAAGGGGATCTGACGCTCCAAGGTATTTTCTGGGGTACTTCAGATTATCAAAGTCTTCTCAAAATTTTTCATTTTTACATGTCTCTTGAGGGTTTTTTGTCTTTCAGGATTCGGCTGCAAGATCAATTGCTTGTATGGTGCTTGAAACATTTCTGCACCCATATAAGTACCCAGGCATCTATGTGGTTCCCATATTTACCTGCCAACAAAGAGAGATAGTTGGTTTTATGATCACTGTTCAAAGAGCTTTCCAATAGCATGCTTCGAAGCCAGGCTGCAAAACTCATTGCTTAGCCGACACTCATGGGAACTCTGGAGGAATTATCTTTACTATATGCATTCAGAGATTGACATTCTGAATAAGGTATTCTGAGGGTTATGCATCTTTATGAGACTTTAGGGGGCTTCATATCTTTAAGCTATACTACTGAGATAATTAAGATATGAAATATATTTTCTAGAGTTATTCATTTCAGCAAGAAAATCCAGAAGTCATTCATCATTAACTAGGTATATTTTTGGTTGTCTAACTGTATATATGTAATAGTGATCTTATCCATAATTAGCAAGTGTGTTTTGCTTTTAGCATTTGAGCACCTGATGATAAAGTATCAAAAACGGCAGTATGAGCTTCCTCTTATCATATAAAGGTAGTAGAATTGGCCCTTTGGGACAACTGCCCCAGGTAACAAATGCCAGTTAGGACGATTGTTCTTTAGGACAACTGCCCCAACAATTATTATGGCTCAAGCAGTAGCATCCAAGACTCTGAGGCGTCAGGTCGAGGGTTTGCGCCCCGTCACTGTCTGAGGTTAGCAAGGGCATGCACTCAGGGTAACGCTTACATCTGCCAAAACAAGTCCTTCCCAAGAAGGCTACCGTCTTAGCCCTTGGTAGAAAATGGAGTCTGTGACGTAAAACCATTACAAATAAACAAGCAAACAATGTAACCTACCTAAAGTTTTCATTCATTATTCTTAAATCATATATTTCACTTTAATATTATCTTGGGGCAATTGTATGCTTTTGCAATAAGAGATAGTGGAATTTTCATAGGGAAAATCATCCTCTGGGCAATTGTCCAAAGGAGCCCTTGTCCGTAACTGCTATCATACAACTAAGAAATGCAATCTCTATCTGGCAAACTCCCCCAAGTCCCATCAAACTATAATTGTATTCAAAGTGATCCACGAACCACACACCACAAATTAATTAAAAAAAAAAAATTTCATTGAATGATGCCTAAGATGAAGTTAAGCAACAGTCCAAACCCGGTACAAGGGCCAATGAAACTTTACTTTGTGGAATTCATATAGAAGTGCGTCATTTAACTGGGACCGGCTTAACTTTATGGAGTTTATTAAAAAAAAAATATCATATACCACACCCAGAGTCGAACTTTATAGTATGTAACGGATGGCATCCATAGACTTCAGTCAATCTCTCTCTCTCTCTCTCTCTCTCTCTCTCTCTCTCTCTCTCTCTCTCTCTCTCTCTCTCTCTCTCTCTCTCTCTCTCTCTCTCTCTATCTAGCTATCTATGCATCTCTCTCTCTCTCTCTCTATCTATCTATCTATCTATATATATATATATATATATATATATATATATATATATATATATATATATATATATATATATATATATATATATATATATATATATATATATATATATATATATATATATATATATATATATATATATATATATATATACATATATATATATATATATATATATATATATATATATATATATATATATATATATATATATATATATATATATATATATATATATATATATATATATATATATATACATATATACATATATATATATATATATATATATATATATATATATATATATATATATATATATATATATATATATACTTAGACATAAGCCTCATTCCCTCTTTTAAGGTGGGTGGCCGAGCCAAGAAAAGCGCATTCACCACGATCCACATACACACCTCAACCACTCCCCTCAGCTCCTTGGGGATAGAGGGTTGCCACATCTCCCCCCTTCCACCCTGCTTGGGTCACCCACAAGGTAGGTGGGCAAAGGTATTCTACACTGAGACCCGACAGCCGTAGCTGGTTTACCCCCACCGCTTCATCAAATAGCAACTCCCCTCACACCCGTTCACCACAGTTCACTGAGCTAGCAGGTGCGAGCAATCCCTTTGAGCAGCGTCATATATGTACAATCTTCCTCCACTCTTTCCTATCTCTTGCACACTCTCTTCCCTGTTCCACTGACATTCCACGTGCATTCAGTGCTCTTTTCACGCCATCCATCCATCTCATTCTAGATCTCTCTCTAAACCTAACTCCAATCACTTCTGCACTCCATACTCTCTTCACTAATCGTTAATTACTCATCCTTTCCATATGTCCAAACCATCTCAACACACTCTGATCTAACCTATCCGACAGCTTCATTCCAACACCCATTCTCTGCTTGACATCCTCATTTCTTACTCTATCTATTCTAGATACACCAATCATACCTCTCAAACACCTCATCTCCATTACATTCAACTTGTTTCTTTCATCCTCTCTTGCATTCCAAGTCTCTGCGCCATACAATGCTGTAGGCACAATCACACCTTCATATATTCTTCTCTTTGCATTTATTCCCAAATATTTATTTCTCATTACACTTTTCAACCCACCTAGACATTTACTAGCTTCTATCACTCTGTGATTTACTTCTACATCCACTCATCCACTCCTTGATACATGTGACCCCAGATACTTAAAACATTCAACTTCTTCAAGCAACTCCCCATTCACTCCTACATTCAATCTGCCAACTTTATCACTCCTCATGCATCTCATGACTTTACTTTTACCAATATTCATACGCAACTTCCTCTTTTCACACACACTAATAAACTCAGTCACCAAATGATTCAATTTATTTTCAGAATCATCCAGCAATTTACTCAATTTCCACAACCTTCCCTCCTCACCCACTAGTTCCAAGCCTCTGTCTAATACGCCTTCATTTACTTCCCTTACCACCCCACCCATATACGCATTAAACAACATGGCGACATTACACAACCTTGAAGTAACCCAACATTCATCTCAAACCAATCATATATATATATATATATATATATATATATATATATATATATATATATATATATATATATATATATATATATATATATATATATATATATATATATATATATATATATATATATATACATATATATATATATATATATATATATATATATATATATATATATATATATATATATATATATATATATACATATATATATATATATATATATATATATATATATATATATATATATATATATATATATATATATATATATATATATATATATATATATATATATATATATATATATATATATATATATATATATATATATATATATATATATATATATATATATATATATATATATATATATATATATATATATATATATATATATATAAATATATATATATATATATATATATATATATATATATATATATATATATATATATATATATATATATATGGAAAATTAATGAGCTTAGAGTTAATTTTTACTAAGAGGTATACATCTGTGGATGCGGTTAGATTGCTAGACTGGGAAGTGACAACCCGTGTATGAGGCTACTGCGAGGCGTTTAGGGAGAGCATCCAGCCTTAAATCCCCAATTTTAACATGATTGCTTCACCATCATTCGAATGTCGAATATGACTGACGTATAACACGACAAATCATCATTCATGAAGCTGGTCCAAAATATGCTGGTGCTACAAATGAGCTTTTCATACAATATAATAACCTACTTAATCAAAGCTCACTCTACTGGAACTATAGCACTTTTAGTAGTGGTGCTTACGGAGTTCAACGGAAATTTAATAACTGAAAGTTCCCCTAACTTAAGTAACTAATTGGTATATATACTTGACGAATTCCGTTCTGTGAACCTAGAGTAGACAAAGTTTTGGAGAAATTTTTGTAAAACATAGTGATAAATGATGATAATAATGCTGCTTCCAATAATAATAATAATAATAATAATAATAATAATAATAATAATAATAATAATAATAATAATAATAATAATAATAATAATATATGTCACTATTAGTCTCCATTATGGGCAGTGACTGAGAATGTGGTTGGAGAATAAGGCAGTATGCCTCTCCTTGCACCCCACGCTGGTCTCAATCACGGATCTGGCAACTCCGAAAAGGAGCAGTTTAACCATTTGGCTACCGTGGTCCCCAATGATAATTAATAATTTTAATAATAAGAACTAAAATAAGAACATTAACAATGACGATGACTATGATATTTGACATACTCCACCCACAATCAGCTGATTTGCCTTCACTTCGCCTCCCTTCCCATTCCTCATTCGGCCTCAGTTTTAAAACCACCATGGCGTCTAAGAAGTGTGTGTTTTGTGGAAAGGATTTGTGAATAAATATTCGAAAAAGCGACATTTAGTTGAACAACATGGAGAATCTCCGCAAGTAAAACCTGAAAAGTCTATCTCCGAGGTGCCTAATGTTATCATCACTACGGTGCAGGTTCTGTGATAGAGAATTTACCACTCAATTCAATGAACCTACATGGCTCATTGACTGCCCTGCCCATTTCAATACAGTATTGTACCATAGATGTATTGATGATACATTCCTTTTATTTAAATCTAGAGACCATATTGCTCTGTGTTCAAATTATTTGAATTCTAAGCACCCACATATAGAGTTTACGTCCCAAACAGAAAATAATAGAAAACTTTCTTTCTTAGATATTATGCTCAGCCATGATAACAATACTTTTAGTAATTCAGTATATAGGTAAGCCCTTCTTCACCGGCCTTACCACTAAGTTCTCTTCCTTTATCCCTTATCAGTATAAAAGAAGTTTGTTAACTACATTAATAACTCGAGCCTTTGTATATGCTCTGATTATTTAACTGTCAATTTTATGAGCCACTTTCTTATAAAACTACTGCATAATAATGGTCTTAGTTATATTTTAACTGATGCTTATATAGGTAAACAATTTAATAAATTTCCAATTCCAGAAACTAAAAGATTATCCGCTGATAGGGCCGTAATATATTTTCCCATCACATTTACTGGTGCCGTTAGCTTTTCTTTTAAAAATATAATTTGACAAAATTACTAAAATAATTTTACTCCCAACTAAAAGTTAGAGTATCATTCTTCAAGTTCAAAGATGTTGTGCCTCTGAGGCTAATGTCCTCGGTAATTTACAAATATAAGTGTCAATGCGATCTATATAGACAGAACAAACGCCAACTAGCAGTTTGGATATTTATATATTTTGGGAGATCCATAAGAAGCAATAGACTATAAAGCAAACAAACATTTAACGTCATTAGATACCACTCCTATGATCATGATCACTCCGTAAACATAAATTCATTTTCAGTTCTCGCCACCAAATCGACAGAAATGGAGCTCTCCATTGCCGAATCTCTGCATATATTTAGAGAAAAACCATCTCTTTGTATCAATGACCATTCAACCAATCTCCTATCTGTGAGCCAAGTTATTTTAATTAATATCTTTATTGTTCCAGACTAGTAGTCTCCGTGGCAAAATGGTAGCGTCTGCGACTCTGAGGCGGCAGGTCGAGGGTTCGTGCCTAGTCACGGACTGAGATTAGTAAGAGCATACACTCAGGGTAACGATTACACCTGCCAAAACAAGTCCTTCGTAAGAAGCGCAACCGTCCTAGCCCTTAGTAGAAAAGGGAGTTTGTGACGTAAAACCGAATCCATCCATCTTTATTGTTCCAGACTCAATAACCTCTTCAACTATGTCCTATACCCTCTTCACTTAACATAAATTATTATCTATTTGCTATTTTTATTCTGTTCTTAATCAATATATTAGGAATCGAATGTATATTATTATTATTACCAATGTAATTTATTTTTTGTTCTTGGTGCATCTAATATTTTTATATTTATTTCTACTCTGTTGTAGCTACGTGATGACGGGGTGGTATGTGTTCTCCGAAACTAGTCGTTAAATCAATAAAGATGTTTTTTGTGTCTGCATTAGTTTTTATTTTTATTCTTCGCCTCTGCTTTGCAAGGAATACCTCCATTGCTGATATATATATATATATATATATATATATATATATATATATATATATATATATATATATATATATATATATATATATATATATATATATATATGTGTGTGTGTGTGTGTGTGTGTGCGTGTGTGTGTGTGTGTGTGTGTGTGTAAACATACTCACACACACACACACACACACACACACACACACACACACACACACACACACACACACACACACACATATATATATATATATATATATATATATATATATATATATATATATATATATATATATATATATGTGTGTGTGTGTGTGTGTGTGTGTGTGTGTGTGTGTGTGTGTGTGTGTGTGTGTGTGTGTGTGTGTGTGTGTGTGTGTGTGTGTGTGTGTGTGTGTGTGTGTGTGTGTGTGTGTGTGTGTGTGTGTGCATATATGTATGTGTGATTGCGCGCGAGCATGCATGCACGTGTGTTTGTATGTGTTTTTCCAATCACGTCTCCTATTCCCCGTGTGTGTGTTTTAGAAGGCGAAAACCAGGGATGAATAAAAATAATGGTAGTTCAAATTACATACATATACGTATACACATGCCTTATTCCCCTTTGTAAGAGGGGTGACGGAGCCAACAAACTTACTTTCACCAAGATCCTCACATACCTCAACCACTCTTCTCAGCTCCATGGGGATAAAGGGTTGCATTCCAAACTTCTTCCTTTGGCTCAGAATAACTATTCTAGTAAAAGAGATAAAGATGGACAGAGCATGATAATGTATTATGGGTTTACCTTTTCTTTGCTTCTGTCATTTGTTTTTCAGCAATAAGAGTCATTCAGCTAGAAATATATATATATATATATTTTTTTCATACATCATACTGTGCTGCTTTAACAAGCAGTGACTTTCTAAGTAGACAGTCACTCTCTTGACCAGCTTTTAAGGGACGCAGTGTGATGGGTGAAAAAAATAAGTCTACCCCATGTGTTTCTCTTCTTGTTGAAAAACAACGGACAAAAGAGGTATGGTGAGGAATCACTGCCACAATGACACTTTTACCTTCTAGTCACCATTATACTAGGAGACATAATTGGTTGTTGTTATTATTATTTTTTTTTAATATTTTATACCATATGATATAAAAAAAAAACATCCTATTATTTAGCGGGTTTCCCATTGACAAGAAGTTTTCTTTTTTATTCTCTCTCGACTTGAGAAGACAGCAACAGCATACGCTTTATGTATGCTTAGGAAATGATGTAATCCTCCTCCAGTTATATGTTCTTTTAAGTGTTGTGGAATGGCCTCTTTCCTTTATAATAATAATAATAATAATAATAATAATAATAATAATAATAATAATAATAATAATAATAATAATAATAATAATAATAATAATAATAATAATAATAATAATAATAATAATAATAATAATAATAATAACAATAACAATAATAATAATAATAATAATAAAATAATAATAATAATAATAATAATAATAATAATAATAATAATAATAATAATAATAATAATAATAATAATAATTTTGTTTCACTATTAGTACGCAATTTGTGTTATACAAAGTGTGGCCGGGGAATTGAGGCTTCAAACATTTCTTATCATCCCGAAGTAGACTACAACACGGGTCTGTCAACAACCTAATAATAATACCATGATATATAATTTTGCATCATTGAGTGCAAAATCTCTCTCTCTCTCTCTCTCTCTCTCTCTCTCTCTCTCTCTCTGCAGTTCCCCTCATACCGCAGTTTCCCTCCCATTCACACCAGAATGTCCTCATCGGAAAATGTTGACCTTTATGACCTTCCGTGTGTAAATACTGATAATTTTCCCGAAGTGTTTATATCATCTCTGGACAGAATATTCGTATATTCACGTGAGGACATCAGAAGGGAAAAGGAAAAAAATAAAAAAGTCACTCTGTACAAAACAAGTCAACTTTTGCTTTCAAAGGTAGTGGAACTCTTTCTCCAACACAGTGGTAAACACATCATAAAAAAGCGAGTAAAAAAAGATATAATTACAAATATAATCATTTTTAGCGCAAATGTCCTGAATATCTCAATGAATGGTGAACTTGACAAACTCTTTCAACCTCAAACTTCGGTTGTAAAATCCATAGAGTCTGAAATAACACACGACCTAGGAGACCTACATCGAATGATAGAAAGTCTTGCAGATAGGTGAAAATTTTGGAAGCAGATGCTGAAAAAGTGAAAGCCTTACAACACAAGGTGGGTTTGCTAGAATCTGACATTGTCCTACTTAAAAGAGATAATTCTAGGTTGAAAGTGCTATTAGAAACATCTCCACCTCTCAATTCAGTGCTGTCACATAACAACGATGATGTCCCTTCTATCAACAACCCTCAGGTTTTGCAAACTAGGTTTTCTGTCTCTACTCACAATTCGTTCAGTGCATTGAGAGATGAATGTGACAGTGGTAGTGACGAAGAGGTAGATCCAGATAAAAGTGATAGTCAACAAGACAACCTGCATACACCAGCTAGCATAAATAATCAAATCAGTAACATGTTACAAAATAGTGATGAAACAACAGCGTCCTTCCCCACTACTCCTAACAATACAACAACAGGCACTAACCAGAACAAGATTCTTCCCAGCACAAACAACCAACCTGGTAAAGAGTTGCAAAACAGCGAAGAAGATATAGAGCCAATCTCCACTACTCCTAACAACACAGCAACTATCACTAACCAGGACAACCAAATTACACCTTCCAGCACAAATAACCAACCCAGCAATAGGTTGCAAAACAATGAAGAAAACAGAAAAGACAAAATAGCAGCAGTCTCTATTCTAAACATTACATCGAAGTCCTCTCCCCCACAGCCACAGTTTCCCCAATAATGCAAGTGCAAGGGTTACAGCTCAAATATATATTCGCATTCCTGGCAACCCCTTTGAGAGAGAGAGATACGTAATACATTGACAAATCAAGGCATTCCTTCTGAAGAAGTCTTGATTAAGGAGCTTTCTCGCAAACCAAATTGGGTTTCCTTCGCAATAACGATATCGAAAGGATTTGAATATGTGCCTTTCAAACTGAATCAATGGCCTACAGGCACAATTGTCCAGAAATTTCGTGGGGGCAAACAATGGACACAACCTGGGTATTCTACAAAAGATCCCAAACTACTGTCATACCAAAATAAACAGCAAAGAGCTAATGAAACAATCCCCTATACGCGAGACTACAGAAAGAGACACTATACAAACCTCTCTTATCGCCGTCCATGCACAAGAGACTTTTCCTAGAGTGATGGCTCTTACAACCCTAGACACTCACCTAGGCATACAAACTTTGGGAAGGCCCAATCATACCACGGCACGTACTCAAACCAGCGTTACACATCCAATGGCAGGTACAGACACCAGGATCCATGGGCTAACCCCAGAACACACTACAATGATGAATTCCCAGCAGAATCACACAGTCGAAACTACAACTATGACTATGGATACTACCCCAATAAAACATGGTAAGAATGTAACATTAGTACATGTGAACGCTCAGTCCCTGCTCGCTCATTTTGAGGAAATAATAATGCTAGCAAAAGACTACAACATAGACATCCTCTGTGTAAGTGAAACTTGGCTTCCTCCTACAACTGAAAATAAATATGTGAATATCCCAGAGTTTAAAATATTTCGCAATGACCATGGCCGAGGGGGTGGGTTTTGTATTTATGTTAGAAATTATCTTAGTGCATCAGAAATAACCACAGGTTTAGAAAAAACTGAGGAGCTCGAAGATTTATGGATCACTGTGCAGTATCAGAAACTTCCATCTATCATTGTAGGGTGTGTTTACCGTCACCCTAAAGCTCCTACCAGTTCATTCAATCATCTGCTAGAAACATTCAGAAATATCTGTGTGCGTCATAAACCCATATAAATACTTGGTGATTTTAATGATGACTTGCTCTCAGCAGATAACAAAATGCAAAGGGTGATCAACACTGTGAAGTTAACACAAATAGTGACAAAACCGACCTGCATAACCCCTATTCTAGGACTCTTATAGATCTGATAATAACAAATAAAGTGGAAAGTATACCCTATTGGGACGTAGTTCCCTGCCCAATTGCAGACCACGAGCTGAACATTGCTATGCTAAACATAAACAAGCCCAAAAGGAAGCCTCTCCTCAAGACATTCCGGTGTCTAAAAAATTACTCCCCTGATATCTTTTGTGAAACATTAATCAACAACACAAATGCACTTAATAGAATTAAATACACAGATAACGTCGATTTGCAGGTTGAGATTCTAACAAAAGTCTTCCTTGAATGCTTAGATAGTTGTGCACCCACTGTAACAAGAAAAATAACTCGCCCCTCAGCCCCCTGGCTAACTAATGACATCAAAGAGGCAATGCAAATCAGAAATCAAATACAAAAAGAGCTAAAAATTAATAGATATGATATGACTCTCCGAGAACGTTATAAAACAGAAAAGAAACGTGTCAGATCTCTCATCAGTGTAAGTAAAAAAGATTTTTACAAAACACAATTTAATGACTCTAGACATGATACAGCAGCAACATGGAAAGTGATAAGAAGCATGATTCCAAATGAAAAGAGTACCTCAGAAAGTTATGAAAATATTACGGAGTTGAAAGACAAAGCAGAAAACTTTAATAACTATTTTGCTAACGTTGGCAAAAATACATATGAAAAAACTCAAGAAAACATCAACTCAGTGAATATGAGTAATTGCTTAAATGGCAAATCTTCCAATGTAAACACAAGAGAGTACTTCAAGATAAATCCTATCGATTGTGCTACCCTAATTCTTACCATAAAGAGCCTAAAAAACTCTGGCTCTTATGGTTCAGATGTATACCATTTCAGTTCATCAAAGATGCTCTACCCATGATTGCATCCTATATTCTGACTATTATGAACACTTCCATTGTCACTAAAAAGTTTCCTGACTCTTGAAAAATATCACATATAATACCTCTGCATAAAAAGGGGGACAGAGAAGATGTGACAAACTATCGTCCCATTTCCCTGCTACCCATTTTCTCTAAAATATTAGAAAAAATTGTTGCATGCCAACTTATGTCATATTTAGAATCAAATAGACTATTAAGTATTAACCAACATGGTTTCAGACCGAAACTTTCGACGGAAACTGCACTGCTTAAAGTTACGAATAGTATATATAATAATATATATATGAAGAAAATATCTATGCTTGTATTATTGGACTTATCAAAAGCCTTTGACAGTGTAAACCATGAAATTCTTTTAAGTAAATGTATTAACTTAAATACTGATCCAAGCTGGTTTAGCGAGTATCTATCTAATCGTAAACAGTCCATACGTCTTAACAACATTATCTCTGTGCCAAAAAATGTATCATTTGGTGTTCCACAGGGATCAGTACTTGGTCCTATCCTCTTCTCCATTTACGTAAATGATCTATCTTCTTTCATTTCTGATTGTCTAGACGTACAATATGCAGATGACACTCAACTACTCCTTAATGGTGATATTAATAATCTCCCAGAGCTAACTTTAAGAGCAGAAAACACTCTGTCACAAATTAAAACCTATTTCCAAGAAATTGGGCTGTTAATTAACAAAAGTAAAACACAGTGCATATTTGTTGGTTCAAGGTTCCACAGAGCACAAATTCCAGAAAACACAACAATTAATTTTTGCGACAATATTATCACACCTAGCAAAACAGTCAAAAACCTAGGAATTCACTTTGATAACCACATGTTGTTTGATTCCCACATAGATCAAGTATGCAAAAAGGTTACAGGAACATTAATGTACTTATCACGTATAAAAGACAATTTTGAGACTACCACTCAAATAACTGTTGTTGAATCTCTAGCCCTAAGTCACATTAATTACTGCACAACTGTTTGGGGAGCTACCACTAAGACTCAGATAAAAATAATACAGAAGCTTATTAATTTTGCAGCTCGAGTTGCCCTGGGAGGAATAAGAAAATATGACCACATCACACCAGCTCTCAATAAACTTGGGTGGCTGCGGGCAGAAAATAAGGTCGCTTATGCTATTTATGTTTTTGTATTCAAAATTTTGGACCATCATTATCCTAGCTGGCTATTTGATTTAAAAACAGTCAGGGATATAAGGGGAACCAACACAAGACAGAGCAGTGAGCTCTTTATTCACAGAACAAACACAGAAGCAGGTTCAAAGATGATCCCTATCAAAGGGTCAACACTCTAAAATAACATTCCAGAACATCTTAAAAATACATCCTCCTTCACAGCTTTCAAAGGCAAACAATATAGTTTTCTTTTGGACAAATAGTTGCTGCTCATTAAGAACTAATTATTCTCCATGTAAGGAAACAAATATGGAAATGATGCCGATAATAACGATCCTGTATCTAGTGGCATACTCACTACTTTATTATTAACATTATTGTTAACATTTTTATTACAGCATTATTATTTTCTATGAACGCTACATTTAATTTAACTATATGTATAACCCTTTTATTTATTAATTTAATTACATGTCTACTTATAAGTTACTATTAATGTTGAATAACCATTGTACAAAATGGAAATAAATGTTTCTTTGTTTGTTTGTTTGCTCTCTGTCTGTCTGTCTCTCTCTCTCTCTCTCTCTCTCTCTCTCTCTCTCTCTCTCTCTCTCTCTCTCTCTCTCTCTCTCCCTCTCACACACACACACACACACACACACACACACACACACACACACACACACACGTCTTCAGTACACAAGTATTTAGTATCTCATAAACTTTTCCTTGTGTTTTTGAGTGACTAAGACTTCAGTGAGTTAATCATACATAATTTCCCTAAATAAGAAATCCAGCAGAGTATTGTGAGTAAATTACTTATATTTGTTGTATGACGAGACTCTCTAAATATTAAAGGGAAAAATTGAGAAAATTTTCGTGAGGGGAGAAAGAAAGAGGCTGCCCTGCTCTGCCTTGAAGGAAACTTAGAAGAGTTGCCAGAGGTGAAGCCATCATATCACATTACCTAATTTTTTGTGTAAATTGGGGAGAGCAATTAAGCCGTTCACCTGATCCTGTGGATCCATATATTATTAAAATCAGTATCCTTCCCATTTATATTAATTTGATAGCTAGTGTGAAACACGAAATAATTGAATAATTAAATAAATACCAAAAATACACCTGTCAACAGTACTTAGTTAAGTTGCCAAGTAGTACAGCTGTCTTATTTTCTTCATTTTTTTTCTTTTCTTTTAGCTTTCTCTTTTACTATTTTTTTATTTTGTATATATATTGAGTTAAATGTAAAGTCTAATCCTGTGATAACATATCTTGGTTAGCAAGTGAGTTTATCAGTTAGGAAGAATATATAGCAGACACAGGAGGGTGCCTCCTCAGACACAAATTCAAATTTTCCTTCAGCTTTGGCTTTTGTTTTGTTGCATTTTTTTCTTTTTCTTTTTATCCTCAAATTACCATAGTCAAATTTTAAGTTAAGATGTGTGTTACCAGAAAAGAGATAAATTGAGTCACTAAATAGCACTTATATGGAGATATAAAAATTCTGTGTGAAGCTTACATAAAAGTTTTTCTCTCTCTTTTTTTCTCTTTCTTTTCTTCTTTCTATATTCTGTGAGAGGGAGAACATAAAAATGAGGCCATCTCTGTCCCAAACCTCTCCCACCCATGGGTCGGGAGGAGGGGTAGCTATTAGGAGACTAAAACAGAAAATCAAGGATTTAGAGGCAATGGTTACAAGCCTTCATGAAAAGATTCGGAGTATGGATGGAGAAATGAAAGAGAATGAAACACTCAGAGAGGAAATAAGATCTTTGGAGGAAGCAAATAAAGCACAAGGGCAGGAGAGAAAGGAACTAGAAAAAAGAATAAAGAAGCTCTAAGGGGAAAAGAGTGAACTAGAAACTAGAATTTCTAAACAAGAAGATAAAAACAAACAGCTGAATGACAACCTAAAGGAATTAGATGTAAGTTCACTGCTCTCTTCTGAGAGAGACGAGATTGCTGCTTGGAATGTCCAGATTAAGGAAAACATTGAACAGTTTAGAAAAGAGCTCCAGGAGCTGAATATGGAAAATGATGCCATGAAAACTTCCTTTGCTGATGCACTAAAGGGGAATGTGGCAGTAAAAGAGGCTGTAAAGGTGGTGGCACTGGAAAACATACAAACAGTTGACTATAAAGAGACAGTAGTCAAAAAAATGAAAGACGTTGTGATGGAAAGGGCAAACCCACTCATCAAACAGGCACTTGATAAAGAGAAGACAGTGGTAATCTCAGGCATAAGTGAATCACAGGAGCCAACATGGCAGGGGAGACTTGAAGAAAATAAAGCTAGGGTTGTAGACCTGATAAGAAAGCTTGGAGTAGTTTGTGGTCCTGAGGATATTGTAAACAAACACCAACTAGGTAAATATTCGAGGGAAGGAAAGCCGAGACCAACAAAAGTAACCTTTGAGAGAGGGGAAACATGTAGGGAAATATTGTTGAGAAAAAGTCTAAAAGACCTTCAAGAAATCAAAGAAGTGTTCATTAGACAATACAGAACACAGGAAGAGATGGGAAAGATCAAAAACTTGTTGCAAGAGGCAAGAAGGTTAAATGAGGAAAGAAATGAAGAGAAGAAAAATTTTCATTTCAGAGTTCTTCCAGACAAAGGGGAGATAAAGAAGATAATGACAGAAGATCAGGGGATGGGGCCTCATTAAGATTTGTTATACACAAATGCTGATGGATTAGCTGGTAAGGCAGTAGAATTAAAAGATAGGATTCACAACAGTAAAGCAGATATAGTGGCAATTACAGAGACTAAGTTGAGTGAGAACATAAACAGTGTCACAGTTTTTCCTAAGGGCTTCAGAATATTAAGGGTTGAAAGATCTGAGAGGACTGGTGGAGGGATATCACTGCTCATAAGTGAGAGGATTCAAGTTGAAGAAATAAACTTGGCTATAGAAAGTGAGTTCAAGGAATTTCTTGTTGCTCGCATAAATACTGGGTCAGAGAGCATTATATTAACTGTTGTATATAACCCACCAAGGAACCAGAATAGGCTTGAAGTTTATGAGGAAAGTCATATAGGTACTATTGAAGTCATAAACTCAGTTGTTAACATGGCACAGGAGAAAAAATGTAGGATTTTTATTATGGGAGATTTTAATCATAAAGAGATAGATTGGATAAACTTTGACCCACACAGTGGTGAGGACTCATTTGGGGCAAGATTCCTAGATTGCGTACAAGGGAATTTCCTACACCAACATGTAATGGAACCAACGAGGGCCAGTGGTGGGGATGAGCCATCACTACTTGATCTAGTATTCACAGATAATGTGTTGGATATTGAAAAAATTGAGTATGAGCCACCAATTGGAAAGAGTGACCACTGTGTGTTGTTGATGGAATATATCATTGAAGATATTCTGCCCGAGAGTAAAGGCACCGAGGACATGAGGAGGAACTATCCAAAAGGAGATTACATCAAAATGAATGAGCTTTTTGCAGTTATTGACTGGAGAACCTTATTTTACAACATCTGTACAAGAAATGTATGACATCTTTTGTGAGAAATATGGGAAGATAGTAGATTGCTGCATACCTGTCACCAAAGTAGGTGTAATTTATGTAAAAGAGCTAAGGAGTGGAGAGACAAATGCTGGAAAAGGTATAGGAGGAGAAAAAACATAAATGCCTGCAAACCTACATAAGAGCAAGAAATGACTACCTAAGTAAAAGCAGAGAGGCAGAGAAAGACTATGAGAGGGACATCACCAGGAAGGCTAAAGAAAATCCCAAGCTTTTCCACAGCTTTATCAGAGGAAAACTGAAGGTGAAAGAACAGGTTTTAAGGCTAAAGAGAGTGGATGGAAGCATCACTGAGACGGATGAAGAGATCTGCAAAGAATTGAACCAGGAGTTTCAGTCAGTATATACAGTAGAAAATACCCCACCCCCTCAGATTGCAGAGATAGAAGCTCAAGGGCCGGTATTAGAGAACATCAACCTTACAGCCACAGAGGTATGCAAAGCACTGATGGATTTAGATGTTCATAAAGCTACAGGTCCTGAAGACATATTCCCTCATGTGCTTAAAAAATGCGCAAACTCAATATCAGTGGCACTAAGTATCATATTTAAAAAGTCACTGGAGTCAGGGGAGATTCTAAGATGCTGGAAACAAGCAAATGTGATACCTATCTTCAAAAAGGGAAGGAGGGATACGGCTCTGAACTATAGACCAGTTTCCTTGACCAGCATAGTTTGCAAAGTTATGGAGAAACTACTAAGGAAACATATCTCTCTTCACTTGAAATCCTTCAACTTTTTGTCAGTGAGGCAACATGGCTTCAGAGAAGGTAGATCAACAGTAACAAACTTATTAGAATTCTATGATGAGGTAAGCCGAATCTTACAGGAAAGAGAGGGCTGGGCAGATTGCATATTCCTAGACTTCCAGAAAGCGTTTGACACTGTTCCACATGGGAGACTTATTAGGAAGCTGCAATCAATGGCTAGAATATGTGGAAATGTTTTGGAATGGATAAAACCTTACTTAGAAGGAAGGGAACAGAGGGTTAGAGTAAGACACTCAGTGTGTGAATGGAGAAGAGTTAGTAGTGGAGTTCCACAGGGTTCAGTTTTAGGGCCACTTTTGTTCCTTGTATATGTAAATGACCTACCAGAGTCTGTAAATTCATTCATGAATATGTTTGCAGATGATGCAAAGATTGTGAAGAAAGTAAAAAACGAGAACAATGGTAGAGAACTTCAAGAGGATCTAAATAATCTGCATGAGTGGTCAGAAAATTGGATAATGAAATTCAATACTTCAAAATGTATGGAAATGAGAATGGGTTCAAGTGCAAGAAGGCCCAAGCTTGACTACTCGGTGACTGGAGTACAACTTCAAGAGACAGAAAATGAGAGAGATCTAGGAGTAAACATACTGGCAGATTTGTCTCCAGAAATACATATAAATGGCATAGTAAGGGCAGCATATGCATTCTTATCAAATGTAAGGGTAGCCTTCAGGCACATGGACAAGGAAATGTTCAGAAATATTTATGTAACCTATGTGAGGCCAAAACTCGAATATGCAGCCCCCTTCTGGAATCCACACTTGAAAAAACACATAGCTAGGCTTGAAAAAGTTCAAAGACATGCCACGAAACTGGTGCCAGAAATACGCAATCTCAGTTATGATGAGAGGCCGAGGAAATTAGACTTACCATCACTCGAAGCTAGAAGATTGAGGGGGATATGGTGACAGTCTTTAAATTCCTTCATGGTTATGATAGAGTGGATAGGGATCGATATTTTGATATGGCAGGCTCTAGAACTAGAGGTCATAGTTTGAAGCTTCGTAAGAAAACTTCTTTGCAGGATGTAAGGAAATACTTTTTCAGTGTAAGAGTAGTTGATAATTGGAATTGGCTAAGCGAGGAGGTAGTTAATGCTATCTCAATCCATAGTTTTAAGGACAGGTATGATAAGTATCACTAAGTATATAATGGAACCGATCAGGAGACAGGAAGATACGAGCTTTGGGCTCTTTCCCGTAAACACAACTAGGTAAGTACAATTAGGTAAGTGCACACACTGTAAATACTGGAATCATTCATAATCCTCTGGATAGCTAAAACTAATATGTGCTAATCGAAAAGCCAACTAAGAGGCGGGGAAGCACATTTATAAAAGCTAAGATAACCTATCAGGAGATGGGGAATCAATACCATAAGGCTTTTTCTAGTAAAATACTATAAT
>JAXCGZ010013969.1:37500-42551 GCA_037179515.1 Halocaridina rubra | reverse complement strand
AGGCTAGAAGCTTATGAGGAAAGTCATATAGGCACTATTGAAGTCATAAACTCAGTTGTTAACATGGCACAGGATAGAAAATATAGGATTTTGATTATGGGAGATTTTACTCATAAAGAGATAGATTGGATAAATCTTGACCCACACAGTTGTGAGGACTCATTCGGGGCAAGATTCCTAGATTGCATACAAGGGAATTCCCTACACCAACATGTAATGGAACCAACGAGGGCCAGGGGTGGAGATGAGCCATCACTACTTGATCTAGTATTCACAGATAATGTGTTGGATATTGAAAATATTTAGTATGAACCACCAGTTGGAAAGAGTGACCACTGTGTGTTGTTGATGGAGTATATCATTGAAGAAATTCTGCCTGAGAGTAGAGGCACGGAGGACATGAGGAGGAACTATCCAAAAGGAGATTACATCAAAATGAATGAGCTTTTTGCAGTTATGAACTGGAGAACCTTATTTTACAACAGATCTGTACAAGAAATGTATGACATCCGTTGTGAGAAATATGGGAAGATAGTAGATTGCTGCATACCTGTCACCAAAGTAGGTGTAATTCATGCCAGGGAGAAATGATTCGATAATGAGTGTAAAAGAGCTAAGGAGTGGAGAGACAAATGCTGGAAAAGGTATAGAAGGAGAAAAAACATAAATGCCTGGCAAACCTACAAAAGAGCAAGATATGATACCTAAATAAAAGAAAAGAGGCAGAGAGAGACGATGAGAAGGATATCACCAGGAAAACTAAAAAAATCCAAAGCTTTTCCACAGCTTTATCAGAGGAAAACTGAAGGTAAAAGAACAGGTTTTAAGGCTAAAGAGAGCCGATGGAAGCATCACTGAGACAGATGAAGAGATTTGCAAAGAATTGAACAAGGAGTTTCAGTCAGTATTTACAGTAGAAAATACCCCAACTCCTCAGATTGCAGAGATAGAAGCTCAAGGGCCGGTATTAGAGAACATCAAACTTAAAGCCACAGAGGTATTCAAAGCGCTGATGGATTTAGATGTTCATAAAGCTACAGGTCCTGATGACATATCCCCTCATGTACTTAAAAATGCGCAAACTCAATATCAGTGGCACTTGGTATCATATTTAAAAAGTCACTAAAGACACAGGAGATTCCAAGATGTTGGAAACAAGCAAATGTGATACCTATCTTCAAAAAAGGAAGGAGGGATACGGCTCTGAACTATAGACCAGTTTCCTTGACCAGCATAGTTTGCAAAGTTATGGAGAAACTACTAAGGAAACATATCTCTCTTCACTTGGAATCCTTCAACTTTATATAAGTGAGGCAACATGGCTTCAGAGAAGGTAGATCAACAGTAACAAACTTATTAGAATTTTATGATGAGGTAAGCCGAATCTTACAGGAAAGAGAGGGCTGGGCAGATTTCATGTTCCTAGACTCTCAAAAAGCATTTGACACTGTTCCACATGGGAGACTTATTAGGAAGCTGCAAGCAATGGCTACAATGGGTGGAAATGTCTTGGAATGGATAAAAACATACTTAGAAGGAAGGGAACAGAGGGTTAGAGTAAGACACTCAGTGTCTGAATGGAGAAGAGTTAATAGTAGAGTTCCAAAGGGTTCAGTTTTAGGGCCACTTTTGTTCCTTGTATATGTAAATGACCTACCAGAGTCTGTAAATTCATTCATGAATATGTTTGCAGATGATGCAAAGATTGTGAAGAAAGTAGGAAACGAGAACAATGGTAGAGAACTTCAGGAAGATCTAAATAGTCTGCATGAGTGGTCAGAAAAGTGGCTAATGAAATTCAATACTTCAAAATGTAAGGTAATGAGAATGGGTACAAGTGCAAGAAGGCCCAAGCTTGACTACTCGGTGGCTGGAGTACAACTTCAAGAGACAGAATATGAGAGAGATCTAGGAGTACACATACTGGCAGATTTGTCTCCAGAAATACATATAAATGGCATAGTAAGGGCAGCATATGCATTCTTATCAAATGTAAAGGTAGCCTTCAGGCACATGGACAAGGAAATGTTCAGAAATATTTATGTAACCTATGTGAGGCTAAAACTGGAATATGCAGCCCCCTTTTGGAATCCGCACTTGAAAAAGCACATAGCTAATCTTGGAAAAGTTCAAAGACATGCCACGAAACTGGTGCCAGAAATACGCAATCTCAGTTATGATGAGAGGCTGAGGGAATTAGACTTACCATCACTCGAAGCTAGAAGATTGAGGGGGGATATGGTGACAGTCTTTAAATTCCTTCATGGTTATGATAGGGTGGATATGGATCGATATTTTAATATGGCTGGCACTGGAACTAGAGGTCATAGTTTGAAGCTTCGTAGGAAAACTTCTTTGCAGGATGTAATGATATACTTTTTCAGTGTAATAGTTAATAATTAGAATTCGCTAAGCGAGGAGGTAGTTAATGCTATCTCAATCCATAGTTTTAAAGACAGGTATGATAAGTATCACTAAGTACAAAATGGAACAGATCAGGAGACGGGAAGATACAAGCTTTGGGCTCTTTTCCGTAAACAAAATTAGGTAATCAATTAGGTAATCACATATGTACATATACATACACATATATATGAATATATATACATACATACATATATATTCATATTCATACACAATCATATATACTTACACATGCATACACACACATATACATATTTATACAAACATATATATATATATATATATATATATATATATATATATATATATATATATATATATATATATATATATATATATAGACACACACACTTCCACCCACAAACATATATATATACATATCTATGCACACATACATATATACATATACATACATATATATATATATATATATATATATATATATATATATATATATATATATATATATATTTATATATATACATACATATATATATATATATATATATATATATATATATATATATATATATATATATATATATATATATATATATATATATATATATATATATATATATATATACATATATATATATATATATATATATATATATATATATATATATATATATATATATATATATATATATATATATATATATATATATATATATATATATATATATATATATATATATATATATATATATATATATATATATATATATATATATATATATATATATATATATATATATATATATATATATATGAACATAGTGGCATTCAGATAGAATGCGTTCATTCTTAAGTGTAGCAGATATAAGCTATAAGGTTGGATTTCTTTTAACTTTCTGTGGTGTAGTTGGTATCGCCTTGACTTAGGAATTATAAGTCCTAGGTTCAAGTCCCACTCGAGGTAAAAAATTATTCATGTTTTCACATATGTAATGTGCTTATTTGATTATTGGTGGACCAGAAAGAGGTTGGGAGTTGAATTAAAAGCGAAATTGAAGCCTCGAGTGAGGTTGGGGAATCTGTAATATGTATATATATATATATATATATATATATATATATATATATATATATATATATATATATATATATATATATATATATATATATATATATATATATATATATATATATATATATATATATATATATATATATATATATATATTATATATATATATATATATATATATATATATATATATATATATATATATATATATATATATATATATATATATATATATCTAAATATATATATATATATATATATATATATATATATATATATATATATATATATATATATATATATATATATATATATATATATATATCTGTATGTATATATGTATGTGTGTATTTGTATGTATATGATTACCTAATTGTGATTACCTAAATGTGTTTACGGGAAAGAGCCCAAAGCTCGTATCTTCCCGTCTCCTGATCGCTTCCATTTTAGACTTAGTCATACTTATCATACCTGTCCTTAAAACTATGGATTGAGATAGCATTAGCTACCTCCTCGCTCAGCGAATTCCAATTATCAACTACTCTTACACTGAAAAAGTATTTCCTTACATCCTGCGAAGAAGTTTTCTTACGAAGCTTCAAACTATGACCTCTAGTTCTAGAGCCTGCCATATCAAAATATCGATCCCTATCCACTCTATCATAACCATGAAGGAATTTAAAGACTGTCACCATATCCCCCCTCACTCTTCTAGCTTCGAGTGATGTTAAGTCTAATTCCCTCAGCCTCTCATCATAACTGAGATTGCGTATTTCTGGCACCAGTCTCGTGGCATGTCTTTGAACTTTTTCAAGCTTAGCTATGTGCTTTTTCAAGTGCGGATTCCAAAAGGGGGCTGCATATTTGAGTTTTGGCCTCACATAGGTTACATAAATATTTCTGAACATTTCCTTGTCCATGTGCCTGAAGGCTACCCTTACATTTGATAAGAATGCATATGCTGAACTTACTATGCCATTTATATGTATTTCTGGAGACAAATCTGCCAGTGTGTGTGTGTGTGTGTGTGTGTGTGTGTGTGTGTGTGTGTGTGTGTGTGATTACCTAATTGTGATTACCTAATTGTGTTTACGTGAAAGAGCCCAAAGCTCGTATCTTCCTGTCTCCTGATCGCTTCCATTTTATACTTAGTGATACTTATCATACCTGTCCTTAAAACTATGGATTGAGATAGCATTAACTACCTCCTCGCTTAGCGAATTCCAATTATCAACTACTCTTACACTGAAAAAGTATTTCCTTACATCCTGCAAAGAAGTTTTCTTACGAAGCTTCAAACTATGACCTCTAGTTCTAGAGCCAGCTATATCAAAATATCGATCCCTATCCACTCTATCATAACCATGAAGGAATTTAAAGACTGTCACCATATCCCCCCTCACTCTTCTAGCTTCCAGTGATGGTAAGTCTAATTCCCTCAGCCTCTCATCATAACTGAGATTGCGTATTTCTGGCACCAGTTTCGTGGCATGTCTTTGAACTTTTTCAAGCTTAGCTATGTGCTTTTTCAAGTGCGGATTCCAAAAGGGGGCTGCATATTCGAGTTTTGGCCTCACATAGGTTACATAAATAT
>JAXCGZ010013969.1:15000-30000 GCA_037179515.1 Halocaridina rubra | reverse complement strand
ACCCTCGACCTGACGCCTCAGAGTCGGAGACGCTACCGACTGAGCCACGGCGACTACTATATATATATATATATATATATATATATATATATATATATATATATATATATATATATATATATATATATATATATATATATATATATATATATATATATATATATATATATATGTGTGTGTGTGTGTGTGTGTGTGTGTGTGTGTGTGCGTGTGTGTGTGTGTGTGTGTGTGTGATTACCTAATTGTGATTACCTAATTGTGTTTACGGGAAAGAGCCCAAAGCTCGTATCTTCCCGTCTTCTGATCGCTTCCATTTTATGCTTAGTGATACTTATCATACCTGTCATTAAAACTATGGATTGAGATAGCATTAACTACCTCCTCGCTTAGCCAATTCCAATTATCAACTACTCTTACACTGAAAAAGTATTTCCTTACATCCTGCAAAGAAGTTTTCTTACGAAGCTTCAAACTATGAACTCTAGTTCTAGAGCCAGCTATATCAAAATATCGATGCCTATCCACTCTATCATGACCATGAAGGAATTTAAAGACTGTCACCATATCCCCCCTCAATCTTCTAGCTTCGAGTGATGGTAAGTCTAATTCCCTCAGCCTCTCATCATAACTGAGATTGCGTATTTCTGGCACCAGTTTCTTGGCATGTCTTTGAACTTTTTCAAGCTTAGCTATGTGCTTTTTCAAGTGCGGATTCCAAAAGGGGGCTGCATATTCTAGTTTTGGCCTCACATAGGTTACATAAATATTTCTGAACATTTCCTTGTCCATGTGCCTGAAGGCTACCCTTACATTTGATAAGAATGCATATGCTGCCCTTACTATGCCATTTATATGTATTTCTGGAGACAAATCTGCCAGTATGTTTACTCCTAGATCTCTCTCATTTTCTGTCTCTTGAAATTTTACTCCAGCCACCGAGTAGTCAAGCTTGGGCCTTCTTGCACTTGTACCCATTCTCATTACCTTACATTCTGAAGTATTGAATTTCATTAGCCACTTTTCTGACCACTCATGCAGATTATTTAGATCCTCCTGAAGTTCTCTACCAATGTTCTCGTTTTTTATTTTCTTCACAATCTTTGCATCATCTGCAAACATATTCATGAATGAATTTACAGACTCTGGTAGGTCATTTACATATACAAAGAACAAAAGTGGCCCTAAAACTGAACCCTGTGGAACTCCACTACTAACTCTTCTCTATTCAGACACTGAGTGTCTTACTCTAACCCTCTGTTCCCTTCCTTCTAAGTAAGTTTTTATCCATTCCAAAACATTTCCACCTATTCTAGCCATTGCTTACACCTTCCTAATAAGTCTCCCATGTGGAACAGTGTCAAACGCTTTCTGAAAGTCTAGGAATGTGCAATCTGCCCAGCCCTCTCTTTCCTGTAAGATTCGGCATACCTCATCATAAAATTCTAATAAGTTTGTTACTGTTGATCTACCTTCTCTGAAGCCATGTTGCCTCACTGACAAAAAGTTGAAGGATTCCAAGTGAAGAGAGATATGTTTCCTTAGTAGTTTCTCCATAACTTTGCAAACTATGCTGGTCAAGGAAACTGGTCTATAGTTCAGAGCCGTATCCCTCCTTCCCTTTTTGAAGATAGGTATCACATTTGCTTGTTTCCAGCATCTTGGATTCTCCCCCGACTCCAGTGACTCCTTAAATAAGATCCTTAGTGCCACTGATATTGAGTTTGCGCATTTCTTAAGCACATGAGGGGATATGTCATCAGGACCTGTAGCTTTATGAACATCTAAATCCATCAGCGCTTTGCATACCTCTGTGGTTGTAAGGTTGATGTTCTCTAATACCGGCCCTTGAGCTTCTATCACTGCAATTTGAGGGGGTGGGGTATTTTCTACTGTAAATACTGACTGAAACTCCTTGTTCAATTCTTTGCAGATCTCTTCATCCGTCTCAGTGATGCTTCCATCCACTCTCTTTAGCCTTAAAACATGTTATTTTACCTTCAGTTTTCCTCTGATAAAGCTGTGGAAAAGCTTGGGATTTTCTTTAGCCTTCCTGGTGATGTCCCTCTCATAGTCTCTCTCTGCCTCTCTCCTTTTACTTAGGTAGTCATTTCTTGCTCTTTTGTAGGCTTGCCAGGCATTTATGTTTTTTCTCCTCCTATACCTTTTCCAGCATTTGTCTCTCCACTCCTTAGCTCGTTTACACCCATTATCGAACCATTTCTCTCTGGCATGAATTACACCTACTTTGGTGACAGGTATGCAGCAATCTACTATCTTCCCATATTTCTCACAAAAGATGTCATACATTTCTTGTACAGATTTGTTGTAAAATAAGGTTCTCCAGTCAATAACTGCAAAAAGCTCATTCATTTTGATGTAATCTCCTTTTGGATAGTTCCTCCTCATGTCCTCCGTGCCTCTACTCTCAGGAAGAATATCTTCAATGATATACTCCATCAACAACACACAGTGGTCACTCTTTCCAATTGGTGGTTCATACTCAATTTTTTCAATATCCAACACATTATCAGTGAACACTAGATCAAGTAGTGATGGCTCATCTACACCCCTGGCCCTTGTTGGTTCCATTACATGATGGTGTAGGAAATTCCCTTGTACGCAGTCTAGGAATCTTGCCCCGAATGAGTCCTCACCACTGTGTGGGTCAAGATTTATCCAATCTATCTCTTTATGATTAAAGTCTCCAATAATCAAAATCCTACATTTTTTCCCATGCCATGTTAACAACTGAGTTTATGACTTCAATAGTACCTATATGCCTTTCCTCATAAATTTCGAGCCTATTTTGGTTCCTTGGTGGGTTGTATACAACAGTTATTATAATGCTTTCTGACCCAGTATTTATGCGAGCAACAAGAAATTCCTTGAACTCACTTTCTATAGCCAAGTTTATTTCTTCAACTTGAATCCTTTCATTTATGAGCAGTGCTATCCCTCCACCAGTCCTCTCAGATCTTTCAACCCTTAGTATTCTGAACCCCTTAGGAAAAACTGTGACACTGTTTATGTCCTCACTCAACTTAGTCTCTGTAATTGCTACTATATCTGCCTTACTGTTGTGAATCCTATCTTTTAATTCTACTGCCTTACCAGCTAATCCATCAGCATTTGTGTATAACAATCTTAATGAGGCCCCATCCCCTGATCTTCTGTCATTATCTTCTTTATCTCCCCTTTGTCTGGAAGAACTCTGAAATGAAAATTTGTCTTCTCTTCTTCATTTCTTTCAACATTTAACCTTCTTGCCTCTTGCAACAAGTTTTTGATCTTTCCCATCTCTTCCTGTGTTCTGTATCGTCTAATGAACACTTCTTTGAATTCTTGAAGGTCTTTTAGACTTTTTTTTCTCAACAATATTTCCCTACATGTTTCCCCTCTCTCAAAGGTTACTTTTGTTGGTCTCGGCTTTCCTTCCCTCGAATATTTACCTAGTTGGTGTATGTTTACAATATCCTCAGGACCACAAACTACTCCAAGCTTTCTTATCAGGTCTACAACCCTAGCTTTATTTTCTTCAAGTCTCCCCTGCCATGTTGGCTCCTGGGATTCGCTTATGCCTGAGATTACCACTGTCTTCTCCTTATCAAGTGCCTGTCTGATGAGTGGGTTTGCCCTTTCCATCACAACGTCTTTCATTTTTTCGATTACTGTCTCTTTATAGTCAACTGTTTGTATGTTTTCCAGTGCCACCACCTTTACAGCCTCTTTTACTGCCACATTCCCCTTTAGTGCATCAGCAAAGGAAGTTTTCATGGCATCATTTTCCATATTCAGCTCCTGGAACTCTTTTCTGAACTGTTCAATGTTTTCCTTAATCTGGACATTCCAAGCAGCAATCTCATCTCTCTCAGAAGAGAACAGTGAACTAACATCTAATTCCTTTAGGTTGTCATTCAGCTGTTTGTTTTTATCTTCTTGTTTAGAAATTCTAGATTCTAGTTGACTCTTTTCCCCTTGCAGCTTCTTTATTCTTTTTTCTAGTTCCTTTCTCTCCTGCCCTTGTGCTTTATTTGCTTCCTCCAAAGATCTTACTTGCTCTCTGAGTGTTCCATTCTCTTTCATTTCTCCATCCATATTCCATTGCCTCTAAATTCTTGATTTTCTGTTTAAGTCTCCTAATGGCTACCCCTCCTACCGACCCATGGATGGGAGAGGTTTGGAACAGAGATGGCGTCATTTTTATGTTCTCCCTCTCACAGAATATAGAAAGAAGAAGAGAAGGAAGAAAAAAAAAGAGAAAAACATTTAATTAAGCTTCACACAGAATTTTTATATCTCCATATAAGTGCTATTTAGTGACTCAGTTTATCTCTTTTCTGGTAACACACATCTTAACTTAAAAACTTGACCATGGTAATTTAAGGATAAAAAGAAAAAGAAAAAAATGCAACAAAACAAAAGTCAAACCTGAAGGAAAATTCGAATTTGTGTCTGAGGAGGCACCCACCTGTTTCTGCTATATATTCTTCCTAACTGATAAACTCACTTGCTAACCAAGATATGTTATCACAGGATTAGACTTTACATTTAACTCAATATATATACAAAATAAAAAAAATAAAAAAATAGTAAAAGAGAAAGCTAAAAGAAAAGCAAAAAAATGAAGAAAACAAGACAGCTGTACTACTTGGCAACTTAACTCAGTACTGTTGACAGGTGGATATTTGGTATTTATTTAATTATTCAATATTTCGTGTATCAAACTAACTAACAAGTTAATTTAAATGGGAGGATACTGATTTTAACAAAATATGGAACCACACGATCAGGCAAACGGCTTAAGAGCTTTCCCCAGTTTACACAAACAATTAGGTAATGTGATGTGATGGCTTCAACTCCGGCAACTCTTCTAAATTTCCTTCAAGGCAGAACTGGACAGCAGCTTCTCTCTCCCCTCACGAAAATGTTCTCAATTTTTTTCCTTTAATATTTTGGACAGTCTCATCATACAACAAATATAAGTTTTGTACCCACAATACTTCGAGCGGAGGGGTGTGTGTGCGTGTGTGTGATTAACTAATTGTGATTACCTAATTGTGTTTACGTGAAAGAGCCCAAAGCTCGTATCTTCCCGTCTCCTGATCGCTTCCATTTTATACTTAGTGATACTTATCGTACCTGTCCTTAAAACTATGGATTGAGATAGCATTAACTACCTCCTCGCTTAGCGAATTCCAATTATCAACTACTCTTACACTGAAAAAGTATTTCCTTACATCCTGCAAACAAGTTTTCTTACGAAGCTTCAAACTATGACCTCTAGTTCTAGAGCCAGCCATATCAAAATATCGATCCCTATCCACTCTATCATAACCATGAAGGAATTTAAAGACTCTCACCATATCCTCCCTCACTCTTCTATCTTCCAGTGATGGTAAGTCTAATTCCCTCAGCCTCTCATCATAACTGAGATTGCGTATTTCTTTGCACCAGTTTCGTGGCATGTCTTTGAACTTTTTCAAGCTTAGCTATGTGTTTTTTCAAGTGCGGATTCCAAAAGGGGGCTGCATATTCGAGCTTTGGCCTCACATAGGTTACATAAATATTTCTGAACATTTCCTTGTCCATGTGCCCGAAGGCTACCCTTACATTTGATAAGAATGCATATGCTGCCCTTACTATGCCATTTATATGTATTTCTGGAGACAAATCTGCCAGTATGTTTACTCCTAGATCTCTCTCATTTTCTGTCTCTTGAAGTTGTACTCCAGCCACCGAGTAGTCAAGCTTGGGCCTTCTTGCACTTGTACCCATTCTCATTACCTTACATTTTGAAGTATTGAATTTCATTAGCCACTTTTCTGACCACTCATGCAGATTATTTAGATCCTCCTGAAGTTCTCTACCATTGTTCTCGTTTTTTACTTTCTTCACAATCTTTGCATCATCTGCAAACATATTCATGAATGAATTTACAGACTCTGGTAGGTCATTTACATATACAAGGAACAAAAGTGGCCCTAAAACTGAATCCTGTGGAACTCCACTACTAACTCTTCTCCATTCAGACACTGAGTGTCTTACTCTAACCCTCTGTTCCCTTCCTTCTAAGTAAGTTTTTATCCATTCCAAAACATTTCCACCTATTCTAGCCATTGATTGAAGCTTCCTAATAAGTCTCCCATGTGGAACACTGTCAAACGCTTTCTGTGTGTGTGTGTGTGTGTGTGTGTGTGTGTGTGTGTGTGTGTGTGTGTGTGTGTGTGTGTGTGATTACCTAATTGTGATTACCTAATTGTGTTTACGGGAAAGAGCCCAAACCTCGTATCTTCCCGTCTCCTGATCGCTTCCATTTTAGACTTAGTGATACTTATCGTACCTGTCCTTAAAACTATGGATTGAGATAGCATTAACTACCTCCTCGTTTAGCCAATTCCAATTATCAACTACTCTTACACTGAAAAAGTATTTCCTTACATCCTGCAAACAAGTTTTCTTACGAAGCTTCAAACTATGACCTCTAGTTCTAGAGCCAGCCATATCGAAATATCGATCCCTATCCACTCTATCATAACCATGAAGGAATTTAAAGACTGTCACCATATCCCCCCTTACTCTTCTAGCTTCGAGTGATGGCAAGTCTAATTCCCTCAGCCTCTCATCATAACCGAGATTGCGTATTTCTGGCACCAGTTTCGTGGCATGTCTTTGAACTTTTTCAAGCTTAGCTATGTGCTTTTTCAAGTGCGGATTCCAAAAGGGGGCTGCATATTCCAGTTTTGGCCTCACATAGGTTACATAAATATTTCTGAACATTTCCTTGTCCATGTGCCTGAAGGCTACCCTTACATTTGATAAGAATGCATATGCTGCCCTTACTACGCCATTTATATGTATTTCTGGAGACAAATCTGCCAGCATGTTTACTCCTAGATCTCTCTCATTTTGTCTCTTGAAGTTGTACTCTAGCCACCGAGTAGTCAAGCTTGGGCCTTCTTGCACTTGTACCCATTCTCATTACCTTACATTTTGAGGTATTGAATTTCATTAGCCACTTTTCTGACCACTCATGCAGATTATTTAGATCCTCCTGAAGTTCTCTACCATTGTTCTCGTTTTTTACTTTCTTCACAATCTTTGCATCATCTGCAAACATATTCATGAATGAATTTACAGACTCTGGTAGGTCATTTACATATACAAGGAACAAAAGTGGCCCTAAAACTGAACCCTGTGGAACTCCACTACTAACTCTTCTCCATTCAGACACTGAGTGTCTTACTCTAACCCTCTGTTCCCTTCCTTCTAAGTAAGTTTTTATCCATTTCAAAACATTTCCACCTATTCTAGCCATTGAGTGCAGCTTCCTAATAAGTCTCCCATGTGGAACAGTGTCAAACGCTTTCTGGAAGTCTAGGAATATGCAATCTGCCCAGCCCTCTCTTTCCTGTAAGATTTGGCATACCTCATCATAAAATTCTAATAAGTTTGTTACTGTTGATCTACCTTCTCTGAAGCCATGTTGCCTCACTGACAAAAAGTTGAAGGATTCCAAGTGAAGAGAGATATGTTTCCTTAGTAGTTTCTCCATAACTTTGCAAACTATGCTGGTCAAGGAAACTGGTCTATAGTTCAGAGCCGTATCCCTCCTTCCCTTTTTGAAGATAGGTATCACATTTGCTTGTTTCCAGCATCTTGGAATCTACCCCGACTCCAGTGACTCCTTAAATATGATACTTAGTGCCACTGATATTGTGTTTGCGCATTTTTTAAGCACATGAGGGGATATGTCATCAGGACCTGTAGCTTTATGAACATCTAAATCCATCAGCACTTTGCATACCTCTGTGGCTGTAAGGTTGATGTTCTCTAATACCGGCCCTTGAGCTTCTATTACTGCAATCTGAGGGGGTGGGGTATTTTCTACTGTAAATACTGACTGAAACTCCTTGTTCAATTCTTTGCAGATCTCTTCGTCCATCTCAGTGATGCTTCCATCCACTCTCTTTAGCCTTAAAACATGTTCTTTTACCTTCAGTTTTCCTCTGATAAAGCTGTGGAAAAGCTTGGGATTTTCTTTAGCCTTCCTGGTGATGTCCCTCTCATAATCTCTCTCTGCCTCTCTCCTTTTACTTAGGTAGTCATTTCTTGCTCTTTTGTAGGCTTGCCAGGCATTTATGTTTTTTCTCCCCCTATACCTTTTCCAGCATTTGTCTCTCCACTCCTTAGCTCTTTTACACCCATTATTGAACCATTTCTCTCTGGCATGAATTACACCTACTTTGGTGACAGGTATGCAGCAATCTACTATCTTCCCATATTTCTCACAAAAGATGTCATACATTTCTTGTACAGATTTGTTGTAAAATAAGGTTCTCCAGTCAATAACTGCAAAAAGCTCATTCATTTTGATGTAATCTCCTTTCGGATAGTTCCTCCTCATGTCCTCAGTGCCTCTACTCTCAGGAAGAATATCTTCAATGATATACTCCATCAACAACACACAGTGGTCACTCTTTCCAATTGGTGGTTCATACTCAATATTTTCAATATCCAACACATTATCTGTGAACACTAGATCAAGTAGTGATGGCTCATCCCCACCCCTGGATCTTGTTGGTTCCATTACATGTTGGTGTAGGAAATTCCCTTGTACGCAATCTAGGAATCTTGCCCCGAATGAGTCCTCACCACTGTGTGGGTCAAGATTTATCCAATCTATCTCTTTATGATTAAAGTCTCCCATAATCAAAATCCTACATTTTTTCTCCCGCGCCATGTTAACAACTGAGTTTATGACTTCAATAGTACCTATATGACTTTCCTCATAAATTTCAAGCCTATTTTGGTTCCTTGGTGGGTTGTATACAACAGTTATTATAATGCTCTCTGACCCAGTATTTATGCGAGCAACAAGAAATTCCTTGAACTCACTTTCTATAGCCAAGTTTATTTCTTCAACTTGAATCCTCTCACTTATGAGCAGTGCTATCCCTCCACCAGTCCTCTCAGATCTTTCAACCCTTAGTATTTTGAAGCCCTTAGGAAAAACTGTGACACTGTTTATGTCCTCACTCAACTTAGTCTCTGTAATTGCTACTATATCTGCCTTACTGTTGTGAATCCTATCTTTTAATTCTACTGCCTTACCAGCTAATCCATCAGCATTTGTGTATAACAATCTTAATGAGGCCCCATCCCCTGATCTTCTGTCATTATCTTCTTTATCTCCCCTTTGTCTGGAAGTATTCTGTAACGAAAATTTTTCTTCTCTTCTTCATTTCTTTCATCATTTAACCTTCTTGCCTCTTGCAACAAGTTTTTGATCTTTCCCATCTCTTCCTGTGTTCTGTATCGTCTAATGAACACTTCTTTGCATTCTTGAAGGTCTATTAGACTTTTTTTTCTCAACAATATTTCCCTACATGTTTCCCCTCTCTCAAAGGTTACTTTTGTTGGTCTCGGCTTTCCTTCCCTCGAATATTTACCTATTTGGTGTATGTTACAATATCCTCAGGACCACATACTACTCCAAGCTTTCTTATCAGGTCTACAACCCTAGCTTTATTTTCTTCAAGTCTCCCCTGCCATGTTGGCTCCTGGGATTCACTTATGCCTGAGATTACCACTGTCTTCTCCTTATCAAGTGCCTGTCTGATGAGTGGGTTTGCCCTTTCCATCACAACGTCTTTCATTTTTTCGATTACTGTCTCTTTATAGTCAACTGTTTGTATGTTTTCCAGTGCCACCACCTTTACAGCCTCTTTTACTGCCACATTCCCCTTTAGTGCATCAGCAAAGGACGTTTTCATGGCATCATTTTCCATATTCAGCTCCTGGAACTCTTTTCTGAACTGTTCAATGTTTTCCTTAATCTGGACATTCCAAGCAGCAATCTCGTCTCTCTCAGAAGAGAGCAGTGAACTAACATCTAATTCCTTTAGGTTGTCATTCAGCTGTTTGTTTTTATCTTCTTGTTTAGAAATTCTAGATTCTAGTTGACTCTTTTCCCCTTCCAGCTTCTTTATTCTTTTTTCTAGTTCCTTTCTCTCCTGCCCTTGTGCTTTATTTGCTTCCTCCAAAGATCTTATTTGTTCTCTGAGTGTTTCATTCTCTTTCATTTCTCCATCCATATTCCGAATTTTATCATCAAGGCTTATAACCATTTCCTCTAACTTCTTGATTCTCTGTTTAAGTCCCCTGATGACTACCCCTTCTCCCGACCCATGGGTGGGAGAGGTTTGGGACAGAGATGGCCTCATTTTTATGTTCTCCCTCTCACAGAATGTAGAAAGAAGACGAGAAAGAGGAAAAAAAAGAAAAGAGAAAAACTTTTAATTGACCTTCACACAGAATTTTTATATCTCCAGATAAGTGCTATTTAGTGACTCAGTTTGTCTCTTTTCTGGTAACACACATCTTAACTTAAAAACTTGACCATGGTAATTTAAGTATAAAAAGAAAAAGAAAAACAAAAGTCAAACCTGAAGGAAAATTCGAATTTGTGTTTGAGGTGGCACCCACCTGTTTCTGCTATATATTCTTCCTAACTGATAAACTGACTTGCTAACCAAGATATGTTATCACGGGATTAGACTTTACATTTAACTCAATATATATATACAAAATAAAAAAAAATAGTAAAAGAGAAAGCTAAAAGAAAAGCAAAAAAATGAAGAAAATAAGACTGCTGTACTACTTGGCAACTTAACTCAGTACTGTTGACAGGTGGATATTTGGTAATTTTTTTTCTTTTATTATTCAATTATTTCGTGTATCAAACTAACTAACTAGTTAATATAAATGGGAAGGATACTGATTTTAAAAGTATATAGAACCACAGGATCAGGTAAACGGCTTAAGAGCTTTCCCCAGTTTACACAAAAAATTAGGTAATGTGATGTGATGGCTCCACCTCTGGCAACTCTTCTAGATTTCCCTCAAGGCAGAACTGGACGGCAGCTTCTCTCTCTCCTCACGAAAATGTTCTCAATTTGTTTTCCTTTAATATGAACAGTCTCGTCTTACAACAAATATAATTTTTTGTACTCACAATACTCTGCAGGATTTCAGATTTATGGAAATTATGGTAAAGTTTTCCACTAAGCACTTAGTCACTCAAAACACCAGTAGTAATTTAAGAGGAGCAGTTTCGTGTGTCACTACCTAAATGTGTGTGTGTGATTACCTAATTGTGATTACCTAATTGTGTTTACGGGAAAGAGCCCAAAGCTCGTATCTTCCCGTCTCCTGATCGGTTCCATTTTTAGACTTAGTGATACTTATCGTACCTGTCCTTAAAACTATGGATTGAGATAGCATTAACTACCTCCTCGCTTAGCGAATTCCAATTATCAACTACTCTTACACTGAAAAAGTATTTCCTTACATCCTGCAAACAAGTTTTCTTACGAAGCTTCAAACTATGACCTCTAGTTCTAGAGCCAGCCATATCGAAATATCGATCCCTATCCACTCTATCATAACCATGAAGGAATTTAAAGACTGTCACCATATCCCCCCTTACTCTTCTAGCTTCGAGTGATGGCAAGTCTAATTCCCTCAGCCTCTCATCATAACCGAGATTGCATATTTCTGGCACCAGTTTCGTGGCATGTCTTTGAACTTTTTCAAGCTTAGCTATGTGCTTTTTCAAGTGCGGATTCCAAAAGGGGGCTGCATATTCCAGTTTTGGCCTCACATAGGTTACATAAATATTTCTGAACATTTCCTTGTCCATGTGCCTGAAGGCTACCCTTACATTTGATAAGAATGCATATGCTGCCCTTACTACGCCATTTATATGTATTTCTGGAGACAAATCTGCCAGTATGTTTACTCCTAGATCTCTCTCATTTTCTGTCTCTTGAAGTTGTACTCCAGCCACCGAGTAGTCAAGCTTGGGCCTTCTTGCACTTGTACCCATTCTCATTACCTTACATTTTGAGGTATTGAATTTCATTAGCCACTTTTCTGACCACTCATGCAGATTATTTAGATCCTCCTGAAGTTCTCTACCATTGTTCTCGTTTTTTACTTTCTTCACAATCTTTTTTATCATCTGCAAACATATTCATGAATGAATTTACAGACTCTGGTAGGTCATTTACATATACAAGGAACAAAAGTGGCCCTAAAACTGAACCCTGTGGAACTCCACTACTAACTCTTCTCAATTCAGACACTGAGTGTCTTACTCTAACCCTCTGTTCCCTTCCTTCTAAGTAAGTTTTTATCCATTCCAAGACATTTCCACCTATTCTAGGTGTGTGTGTGTGTGTGTGTGTGTGTGTGTGTGTGTGTGTGTGTGTGTGTGTGTGTGTGTGTGTGTGTGTGTGTGTGTGTGTGTGTGTGTGTGAAAGGTTATGACTACGTAAGGAAATTGAAAAAAAAAACTTTTGAAGGATTTAGTATTTTCAAGTGTACTATCTACTACTCATCTTCAGAGGAATTCCTCTGAAGATGAGTGGTAGATAATGCACTTGAAAGTACTAAGGCCTTCAAAAGTTTTTTTTTAAATTTCCTTACGTAGTCATAACCTTTCACACACACACACACACACACACACACACACACACACACACACACACACACACACACACACACACACACACACACACACACACACACACACACACACCACAGGATGTAAGGAAATACTTTTTCAGTGTAAGAATAGTTGATAATTGGAATTCGCTAAGCGAGGAGGTAGTTAATGCTATCTCAATCTATAGTTTTAAGGACAGGTATGATAAGTATCACTAAGTATAAAATGGAACCGATCAGGAGACGGGAAGATACGAGCTTTGGTCTCTTTCCCGTAAACACAATTAGGTAATCGCAATTAGGTAATCACACACACACACACACACACACACTCACACACACACACACACACACACACACACACACACACACACACACACACACACACACACACACACATATATATATATATATATATATATATATATATATATATATATATATATATATATATATATATATATATATACATATATATATATATACACACATACATATATATGGTTTTAGGAGAGGTAGAGGTTGCATAGATCAGATTTTTATAGTTAGGCAATTATGTGAGACATATTTAGCAAAGGGTAAGGATGTGTATGTTGCATTTTTGGATCTGGAAAAAGCGTAAGATAGAGTTGATAGAGAGGCAATGTGGAATGTTTTGAGGTTATATAGAATTGATGGTAGACTGTTGCAAACAGTGAAGAGTTTGTATAAGGGCAGTAGAGCTTGTGTTAGGGTAGGGAATGAAGTGAGTGAGTAATTTCCAGTGTGAATGGGACTGAGACAGGGATGTGTGATGTCACCATGACTGTTCAATTTGTATATTGATGGAGTCGTAAGAGAGGTGAATGAGCAAGTGCGTGGTCGAAGTTTGAGAATGGTAGATGGGGATGATAACGAGTGAGAGCTGAATCAGTTACTGTTTGCAGATGATATTGTGGTGGTGCCAGATTCAGAGGAGAAGCTGTGTCAGTTGGTGTCAGAATATGGAATTGTGTGTGAGAGAAAGAAGTTGCCAGTGAATGTGGGAAAGAGTAAGGTTATGAGGTGTACAAGATATGAGGATGGTGCTGGATTGAATGTTATGTTGAATGGAGAGACACTTGAGAAAGGTGATCAATTTAAGTATTTAGGCTCGGTTATAGCTGCAAATGGTGGAGTGGAAGCAGATGTGTGACACAGAGTGAATGAAGGATATAAAGTGTTCGGTGCTTTGAGAGGAGTGATGAAGAATAGAGGGTTGGAAATTAATGTTAAGAAAATTTTGTATGAGAAAGTGGTTGTGCCGACTGTGATGTATGGATCAGAGTTATGGGGTATGAAAGTAAGTGAGAGACGGAAAATAATGTATTTGAGATGAAATGAATGAGGAGTATGATTGGTGTATGTCGGTTGGATAGGGTTAGGAATGAAGTGGTGAGAGCATGAACGGGTGTGAGGAGAGAATTGACATCTAGAGTAGATATGAATGTTCTGAGATGGGTAGGCCATTTGGACAGGATGGATGATGAAAGACTGCTGAAAAAGGTGATGAATGCGAGAGTTGATGGGAGAAATGCTAAAGGGAAGCCTAGGTTTGGGTAGATGGAAAGAGTAAGGAGAGCCCTGAATGATAGGAGGATTGATGTGAGGGAAGCAAGTTAGCATGCTAGGAATAGGAATGAGTGGCGAGCGATTGTGACGCAGCTCTGATGGGCATCTGCTGTTACCATAGGGCTGCATCTTAAAGAGGTAGCCCTGTGGTAGGGGCAGTAGGGAAGTTGGCATTATGAAGTAACACAGGTCGTGGAAGAGACGGGAGGATGGGCTGTGGCACTCCAGCAGTGACATCTGAATGGTCGCTAGCTCCCTTGTCATTGCCCATAGAGCAAAGTAATCCCATTATCGCTTGTCTTTTTGCTCTTTTATGTCGGCTACCCCCCATATCGGGGCAAACAACCAAGGTAAATGTATGATGAATGAATATATATATATATATATATATATATATATATATATATATATATATATATATATATATATATATATATATAAATATATATATATATATATATATATATATATATATATATATATATATATATATATATATATATATATATATATATATATATATGTATATATATATATATATATATATATATATATATATATATATATATATATATACATATATATATATATATATATATATATATATATATATATATATATATATATATATATATATATATATATATATATATATATATATATATATACATACATATATATATATATATATATATATATATATATATATATATATATATATATATATATATATATTTATATATATATACACATATATATATATATATATATATATATATATATATATATATATATATATATATATATATATATATATATATATATATACATATACATATATATATATATATATATATATATATATATATATATATATATATATATATATATATATATATATAT
>JAXCGZ010013968.1:0-42607 GCA_037179515.1 Halocaridina rubra | reverse complement strand
TAAAAACTTACTTAGAAGGAAGGGAACAGAGGGTTAGAGTAAGACACTCAGTGTCTGAATGGAGAAGAGTTAGTAGTGGAGTTCCAAAGGGTTCAGTTTTAGGGCCACTTTTGTTCCTTGTATATGTAAATGACCTACCAGAGTCTGTAAATTCATTCATGAATATGTTTGCAGATGATGCAAAGATTGTGAAGAAAGTAAAAAACGAGAACAATGGTAGAGAACTTCAGGAGGATCTAAATAATCTGCATGAGTGGTCAGAAAAGTGGCTAATGAAATTCAATACCTCAAAATGTAAGGTAATGAGAATGGGTACAAGTGCAAGAAGGCCCAAGCTTGACTACTCGGTGGCTGGAGTACAACTTCAAGAGACAGAAAATGAGAGAGATCTAGGAGTAAACATACTGGCAGATTTGTCTCCAGAAATACATATAAATGGCGTAGTAAGGGCAGCATATGCATTCTTATCAAATGTAAGGGTAGCCTTCAGGCACATGGACAAGGAAATGTTCAGAAATATTTATGTAACCTATGTGAGGCCAAAACTCGAATATCCAGCCCCCTTTTGGAATCCGCACTTGAAAAAGCACATAGCTAAGCTTGAAAAAGTTCAAAGACATGCCACGAAACTGGTGCCAGAAATACGCAATCTCGGTTATGATGAGAGGCTGAGGGAATTAGACTTACCATCACTCGAAGCTAGAAGAGTAAGGGGGGATATGGTGACAGTCTTTAAATTCCTTCATGGTTATGATAGAGTGGATAGGGATCGATATTTCGATATGGCTGGCTCTAGAACTAGAGGTCATAGTTTGAAGCTTCGTAAGAAAACTTGTTTGCAGGATGTAAGGAAATACTTTTTCAGTGTAAGAGTAGTTGATAATTGGAATTGGCTAAGCGAGGAGGTAGTTAATGGTATCTCAATCCATAGTTTTAAGGACAGGTACGATAAGTATCACTAAGTCTAAAAATGGAACCGATCAGGAGACGGGAAGATACGAGCTTTGGGCTCTTTCCCGTAAACACAATTAGGTAATCACAATTAGGTAATCACACGAGAACAATGGTAGAGAACTTCAGGAGGATCTAAATAATCTGCATGAGTGGTCAGAAAAGTGGCTAATGAAATTCAATACTTCAAAATGTAAGGTAATGAGAATGGGTACAAGTGCAAGAAGGCCCAAGCTTGACTACTCAGTGGCTGGAGTACAACTTCAAGAGACAGAAAATGAGAGAGATCTAGGAGTAAACATACTGGCAGATTTGTCTCCAGAAATACATATAAATGGCATAGTAAGGGCAGCATATGCATTCTTATCAAATGTAAGGGTAGCCTTCAGGCACATGGACAAGGAACTGTTTAGAAATATTTATGTAACCTATGTGAGGCCAAAACTCGAATATGCAGCCCCCTTTTGGAATCCGCACTTGAAAAAGCACATAGCTAAGCTTGAAAAAGTTCAAAGACATGCCACGAAGCTGGTGCCAGAAATACGCAATCTCAGTTATGATGAGAGGCTGAGGGAATTAGACTTACCATCACTCGAAGCTAGAAGAGTGAGGGGGGATATGGTGACAGTCTTTAAATTCCTTCATGGTTATGATAGAGTGGATAGGGATCGATATTTTGATATGGCTGGCTCTATAACTAGAGGTCATAGTTTGAAGCTTCGTAAGAAAACTTCTTTGCAGGATGTAAGGAAATACTTTTTCAGTGTAAGAGTAGTTGATAATTGGAATTGGCTAAGCGAGGAGGTAGTTAATGGTATCTCAATCCATAGTTTTAAGGACAGGTATGATAAGTATCACTAAGTCTAAAATGGAAGCGATGAGGAGACGGGAAGATACGAGCTTTGGGCTCTTTCCCCTAAACACAATTAGGTAATCACACACACACACACACACACGAGAACAATGGTAGAGAACTTCAGGAGGATCTAAATAATCTGCATGAGTGGTCAGAAAAGTGGCTAATGAAATTCAATACTTCAAAATGTAAGGTAATGAGAATGGGTATAAGTACAAGAAGGCCCAAGCTTGACTACTCGGTGGCTGGAGTACAACTTCAAGAGACAGAAAATGAGAGAGATATAGGAGTAAACATACTGGCAGATTTGTCTCCAGAAATACATATGAATGGCATAGTAAGGGCAGCATATGCATTCTTATCAAATGTAAGGGTAGCCTTCAGGCACATGGACAAGGAACTGTTTAGAAATATTTATGTAACCTATGTGAGGCCAAAACTCGAATATGCAGCCCCCTTTTGGAATCCGCACTTGAAAAAGCACATAGCTAAGCTTGAAAAAGTTCAAAGACATGCCACGAAACTGGTGCCAGAAATACGCAATCTCAGTTATGATGAGAGGCTGAGGGAATTAGACTTACCATCACTCGAAGCTAGAAGAGTGAGGGGGGATATGGTGACAGTCTTTAAATTCCTTCATGGTTATGATAGAGTGGATAGGGATCGATATTTTGATATGGCTGGCTCTATAACTAGAGGTCATAGTTTGAAGCTTCGTAAGAAAACTTCTTTGCAGGATGTAAGGAAATACTTTTTCAGTGTAAGAGTAGTTGATAATTGGAATTGGCTAAGCGAGGAGGTAGTTAATGGTATCTCAATCCATAGTTTTAAGGACAGGTATGATAAGTATCACTAAGTCTAAAATGGAAGCGATGAGGAGACGGGAAGATACGAGCTTTGGGCTCTTTCCCCTAAACACAATTAGGTAATCACACACACACACACACACACACACACACACACACACACGAGAACAATGGTAGAGAACTTCAGGAGGATCTAAATAATCTGCATGAGTGGTCAGAAAAGTGGCTAATGAAATTCAATACTTCAAAATGTAAGGTAATGAGAATGGGTACAAGTACAAGAAGGCCCAAGCTTGACTACTCGGTGGCTGGAGTACAACTTCAAGAGACAGAAAATGAGAGAGATATAGGAGTAAACATACTGGCAGATTTGTCTCCAGAAATACATATGAATGGCATAGTAAGGGCAGCATATGCATTCTTATCAAATGTAAGGGTAGCCTTCAGGCACATGGACATGGAACTGTTTAGAAATATTTATGTAACCTATGTGAGGCCAAAACTCGAATATGCAGCCCCCTTTTGGAATCCGCACTTGAAAAAGCACATAGCTAAGCTTGAAAAAGTTCAAAGACATGCCACGAAACTGGTGCCAGAAATACGCAATCTCAGTTATGATGAGAGGCTGAGGGAATTAGACTTACCATCACTCGAAGCTAGAAGAGTGAGGGGGGATATGGTGACAGTCTTTAAATTCCTTCATGGTTATGATAGAGTGGATAGGGATCGATATTTTGATATGGCTGGCTCTATAACTAGAGGTCATAGTTTGAAGCTTCGTGAGAAAACTTCTTTGCAGGATGTAAGGAAATACTTTTTCAGTGTAAGAGTAGTTGATAATTGGAATTGGCTAAGCGAGGAGGTAGTTAATGGTATCTCAATCCATAGTTTTAAGGACAGGTATGATAAGTATCACTAAGTCTAAAATGGAAGCGATGAGGAGACGGGAAGATACGAGCTTTGGGCTCTTTCCCCTAAACACAATTAGGTAATCACAATTAGGTAATCACACACACACAAGATATACTAACTATCAACTTACGAACGGCTGATCAGAGCGTAGTTTGTTCTTAAGTTGTAGAGCGTCTGTCCTCTTTGTTTTCTAATCCCCACCTTTTTCATTACAGTATTGCAATGTTTTCTCATTTCTACAATCTCCTGATTCTGTATTATGAATATGAATAAAAAAATATATGACTGTGCTTTCATGTATGCTGTGTTATCATTGAAAGTATGTTCCCACCCGAGGTTCATGCTGTCCTATGAGGAAGCTAGATTACTGGTAACTAGTATACAAAAGAGACTTGTCATTGACTATAAAATTCTGGGGGTTGTGCAGGCACCCTGTTTGATCCAGGGAAATACCTTAATGGAAGTGTATTAAAATGGAAGATTATTTAATGTTTAAATCTTCAGGGAATTTTATTTTATAGTCATTTGAATATCTGTCTTTTCTGGTACATGCTGGAGTTGGGTTCTATTCTTACTGACTATGCAGATGAACTTGGCCTTCTGACAGGGAGGTACCAATTATGCAACTTCCCCAACCCTTTAGAGTTAAACTGTTATTGAGAGAGCCTACCATTATCAGTTGCATATGTGCCATATCGACTGCAATATGTATTTTATGACTTCATTGTTGTTAAATGTATAATATAATAAAAGATACACATGTATCAAAATACTGATTGTTTTTATATTTAGAAATTGAGTATTCATGCTTGGCAGCAGTTTGTAAAGTTACTTGCAAAAGAGAGTTAAGCCGTCATGAGGTATTACTATAAATATTTTACCCTTTCAGAACAGCCCGTTATATGTATGGGTAGGTAGTGGAAGAGAAGAACTACATTTGCATTACTTGGCACACACTGCTTTAGACGTCATTCAGGAAAAGGTTGCAGCTGTTAGTAAGACTCCAGACACCAGAGAGCTTTACTTAGGTCTTCTCTATGCTTCAGAGGAATATAAAGTGTATCCTTTTCTTGCTCTACTCAGTATTAATGAGAATGTAGATAACAGTACCCCAGATATGTTGTACCTTCCACCTATCACTTATTCAAGAATATATTGTGATGAAAGTTATTTGAATAATTTAAGATGCTTTTTTCTCACGCTAGTCCCTAAATTAATATATATACGTTAAGGTATAGGGATCATTACAGTAGGTATTCAAAGTTTTTATTGGATAAAGTGCAAAAACCTACCATACCCTAGGTTGGCTTGGTATTAATGCAATTTGGTTTTCATTTAATGTGTATGTAATGCACGGAGTTTAGATAATTACTCCATGTGTAATGTGGGCTAAAATATAATGCATGTACAGTATATAATTTATGTGAGAATGTATTCTTATCTTCTGTGTTCTGGATTTTGCCCATTATATATATATATATATATATATATATATATATATATATATATATATATATATATATATATATATATATATATATATATATATATATATATATATATATATATATATATATATATATATATATATATATATATATATATATATATATTTATATATATATATATATGCATTTATTTTCTTATCCTAAAGACACATGATGCAAGCTTGCACGTTTCTTCAAATGTTGGAACCATCCACTACTTATAACCTGCTGCATAATAATAGTAATTGTATGTTAGTATCTCCAGATGTGCATATGTTGGATATTCTTAAGTAAAAGAGTATATTTTTTTTTTTTTAATTATTATTTTACTTTATGGGTATATGCAAAAATATTGAAATATTAAAAAAAAAATATTTCTCAGTATTTTCATTTTTTTATTGAAAAAAACATTTCATTATCGAATTGATAAAAAAAAAATTTATTTCCCAGCCTACGAATAATAAAACAGTAAAAATTAGTAAAAAACAAATTTAGATAGATAGATACGTTTATTGACCACCTCTTTTGAAAAGTATAATCTTTACAAAAGGAATATTTGGTCCAAACTACAATGAATAAATACAATAGATTTTGTACAATCATCAAATAAGTAAATGAATTTTAAATTAATATACTTTGTACTAATAACTGAATGATATACGTACGTACAGTATAACTCACAGTATTGCATCATGCGAAATAGTGTTTGATAGCGTACAATGTATTGGGGTCGCATCTACGTGAGCTAGCATATATATTTATATTTCCAGTAGTTTCATGATTTTATTGATAAAAAAAACTTATTTCTTAGCCTAAGAATAATAAAACAGTAAAATATAGTAAACAGTATTGCACCACATAAGATACGATACCGGTATCAGTGTTTCGGAAAACGCAAAGGCTCTCACCTACGTGACCTAGTGAATATTAAAATTTTCATTATTTTATTGATAAAACAAGTATTTCCTAGCCTAAGAATAATAAAACAGTAAAAAATTGTAAAAAAAACATAAATTTAGATATACGTACGTACAGTATAACTCACAGTATTGCATCATGCGATATATGTAGTGTCCGATAGCTACTTGAGCTAGCATATACATAAATTTAGATATACGTACGTACGTCCAGTATAACTCACAGTATTGCATCATGCGAAATAGTGTCCGATAGCTACGTGAGCTAGCAAATATATTTATATCTCCAGTAAGTTCAAGATTTTATTGATAAAAAAACGTATTTCTTAGCCTAAGAATAATAAAACAGTAAATAATAGTAAACAGTATTGTACCACGTAAAATACGATACCGGTATCAGTGTTTCGGAAAACGCAAAGGCTCTCGCCTACGTGACCAAGTGAACATTAAAATTTTCATTATTTTATTGATAAAACAAGTATTTCCTAGCCTAAGAATAATAAAACAGTAAAAAATAGTAAAAAAAACATAAATTTAGATATACGTACGTACAATATAACTCACAGTATTGCATCATGCGATATATGTAGTGTCCGATAGCTTCGTGAGATAGCATATATATTTATATTTCCAGTTGCTCTCACCTACGTGAGATAGTTCATGTTTTTTTAACAGTGCAGGGAGGGTTTATACAGTACGTAAACTTATAAATAATTGTAAATGAGAATGTCATGTAATAACCACTTCATTCACCGTAATTTTATCTATCACTTTCATATAAATTTACGTTGCATGCTGTTATTTATGAAGTACAGGGTGGTTTGTTAATAGTACAGGGAGGGTTTATAAAGTGTAAACGTAAAAATATATTAAAATGTCTATGTACATATAGGCTGATCCTACTCCGCGGATTTCCTGGTTCGCGCCGGGTCCAGGAACCGAACTAGCGCGGTATGGGGGGAACACTTTTTTTATATATATATATATATATATATATATATATATATATATATATATATATATATATATATATATATATATATATATATATATATATATATATATATATATATATATATATATATATATATGGAAGGAAAAGCCCATTAAATAAAACAACGAAAATATATATATACAGTGTTCCCCCCTTATCGCGGTAGTTCGGTTCCGGGACCCGGCGCGAGACAGGAAAACCGCGGAGTAGGATCAGCATATATGTACATAGATATTTTCATTTATTTTTACGTTTACACTGTATAAACCCTCCCTGTATTGTTAACAAACCACCCTTTACTTCATAAATAACAGCATGCAATGTAAATTTATATGAAAGTGATAGATAAAATTACGGTGAATGAAGTGGTAATTACATGACATACTCATGTACATAGGTATTTTACAATTATTTTTACGTTTACGTGCTGTATAAACCCTCCCTGCACTGTTAAAAAAACACCCTTTACATCATAAATAACAGCATGCAACGTAAATTTGCATGAAAGTGATAGATAAAATTACGGTGAATGAAGTGGTAATTACATGACATACTCATGTATATAGGTATTTTACAATTATTTTTACGTTTACGTACTGTATAAACCCTCCCTGCACTGTATATATATATATATATATATATATATATATATATATATATATATATATATATATATATATATATATATATATATATATATATATATATATATATATATATATATATATATATATATATATATATCAACACTCTACGGTGTTTGATATCCACATTTCACTATCTCGTCCAGAAAAACCCAAGCGCATTAACACTGAGAAATACTCCATGAAGATTGTTTAGTCTGTTCTAGCAATGAGACATAGGCTTTCCACCTGTAACTAAAGTTTCTATGTATTCCATGAAGTTCGATCTCGCAATCTTACTCCTTATAAAATGACTAGCATTGAAAGACCTTGTACATTCAGATATTCGCCTAAAATCCAAGCCCGTAAAGGTGACTATCTCATAATATCTCGGGTAAATTACAATGAAAACAATAAGGTAAGAATACCATTATTAAACTTACAGCAGGTCATTAATCTTTACAATATGCATAAAATTTACCAATATTTTGTACATTTAAGTCAAGATATAGAGACAAAGAAATAATTATTTTTACGTTTACGCACTGCATAAACCCTCCCTGCACTCTTAAAAAAACACCCTTTACATTATAAATAACAGCAAGCAACGTAATTTTACATGAAAGTGATAGATAAAATTACGGTGAATGAAGTGGTAATTACATGACATACTTATGTACATAGGTATTTTACAATTATTTTTACTGTTACGTACTGTATAAACCCTCCCTGCACTGTTAAAAAACACCCTTTACATTATAAATAACAGCAAGCAACGTAAATTTACATGAAAGTGATAGATTAAATTACGGTGAATGAAGTGGTAATTACATGACATACTCATGTACATAGGTATTTTACAATTATTTTTACATTTACATACTGTATAGGCCCTCCCTGCACTGTTAAAAAAACACCCATTACATTATAAATATCAGCAAGCAATGTAAATTTACATGAAAGTGGTAGATAAAATTACAGTGAATGAAGTGGTAATTACATGACATACTCATGTACATAGGTATTTTACAATTATTTTTACGTTTACACTGTATAAACCCTCCCTGTACTGCTAACATACCACCCTTTACTTCATAAATAACAGCATGCAACGTAAATTTATATGAAAGTGATAGATAAAATTACGGTGAATGAAGTGGTAATTATATGACATACTCATGTACATAGGTATTTTACAATTATTTTTAAGTTTACATACTGTATAAACCCTCCCTGCACTGTTAAAAAAAACACCCTTTACATTATAAATAACAGTAAGCAATGTAAATATACATTTTCAATAAATAAAATTAAAATATGAAAATTTTTATTTTTTCAATATTTTAATATTTTTGCGTATACCCAAAAAATAAAATAATTTATATAAAAAAAAAAAAAAAAAAAAAAAAACGCGATACAGTGCGAACGCAAGCCAAGAAACGCGAATAATCGGGGGATCACTGTATATAAAGTACTTATTAATTTCGTGATCTAAACTGGTCACCTCCTCTAAGAATATCGGGGGATCACTGTATATAAAGTACTTATTAATTTCGTGATCTAAACTGGTCACCTCCTCTAAGAAGATGACCAGTTTAAGTCACGAAATTAATAAGTACTTTATATATATATATATATATATATATATATATATATATATATATATATATATATATATATATATATATATATATATATATATATATATATATATATATATATATATATATATATATATATATATATATATATATATATTTTCGTTGTTTTATTTAATGGGCTGTTCCTTCCATTTTAGACTGTATGTTAACAGTTCAGTGTTATTAATATATATATATATATATATATATATATATATATATATATATATATATATATATATATATATATATATATATATATATATATATATATATATATATATATATATATATATATATATATATATATATATATATGAATAATTTTTTTTTTTTTTTTTACCCCGACCGGGACTCGAACCTAAGACTTATGATTACTAGGTCAAGACGCTACCACTACACCACAGAAGGTTAAAAGGAACCCAACCTTATAGCTTATATCTGCTATACTTAGGAATGATCGCATTCTATCTGAATGTCACTATGTTCATATTACAGATTCCCCAACCTCACTCGTGGCTTCATTTTAGCATTTAATTCAATTCCCAATCTCATTCGGGCATGAAATATCAAATAAGCACATTACATATGTGAAAACATGAATAATTTTTTTACGCCGACCGGGACTCAAACCTAAGACTTATGATTACTAAGTCAAGGCGCTACCACTACACCACAGAAGGTTAAAAGGAACCCAACCTTATAGCTTATATCTGCTATACTTAGGAATGAACGCATTCTATCTGAATGCCACTATGTTCATATTACAGATTCCCCAACCTCACTCGTGGCTTCATTTTAGCATTTAATTCAATTCCCAATCTCATTCGGGCATGAAATATCAAATAAGCACATTACATATGTGAAAACATGAATAATTTTTTTTTTTTTACCCCGACCGGGACTCGAACCTAAGACTTATGATTACTAAGTCAAGGCGCTACCACTACACCACAGAAGGTTAAAAGGAACCCAACCTTATAGCTTATATCTGCTATACTTAGGAATGAACGCATTCTATCTGAATGCCACTATGTTCATATTACAGATTCCCCAACCTCACTCGTGGCTTCATTTTAGCATTTAATTCAATTCCCAATCTCATTCGGGCATGAAATATCAAATAAGCACATTACACATGTGAAAACATGGATAATTTTTTTACCCCGACCGGGACTCGAACCTAAGACTTATGATTACTAAGTCAAGGTGCTACCACTACACCACAGAAGGTTAAAAGGAACCCAACCTTATAGCTTATATCTGCTATACTTAGGAATGAACGCATTCTATCTGAATGCCACTATGTTCGTATTACAGATTCCCAACCTCACTCGTGGCTTCATTTTAGCATTTAATTCAATTCCCAATCTCATTCGGGCATGAAATATCAAATAAGCACATTACATATGTGAAAACATGAATCATTTTTTTACCCCGACCGGGACTCGAACCTAAGACTTATGATTACTAAGTCAAGGCGCTACCACTACACCACAGAAGGTTAAAAGGAACCCAACTTTATAGCTTATATCTGCTATACTTAGGAATGAACGCATTCTATCTGAATGCCACTATGTTCATATTACAGATTCCCCAACCTCACTCGTGGCTTCATTTTAGCATTTAATTCAATTCCCAATCTCATTCAGGCATGAAATATCAAATAAGCACATTACATATGTGAAAACATGAATAATTTTTTTACCCCGACCGGGACTCGAACCTAAGACTTATGATTACTAAGTCAAGGCGCTACCACTACACCACAGAAGGTTAAAAGGAACCCAACCTTATAGCTTATATCTGCTATACTTAGGAATGAACGCATTCTATCTGAATGCCACTATGTTCATATTACAGATTCCCCAACCTCACTCGTGGCTTTATTTTAGCATTTAATTCAATTCCCAATCTCATTCGGGCATGAAATATCAAATAAGCACATTACATATGTGAAAACATGAATAATTTTTTTACCCCGACCGGGACTCGAACCTAAGACTTATGATTACTAAGTCAAGGCGCTACCACTACACCACAGAAGGTTAAAAAGAACCCAACCTTATAGCTTATATCTGCTATACTTAGGAATGAACGCATTCTATCTGAATGCCACTATGTTCATTTTACAGATTCCCCAACCTCACTCGTGGCTTCATTTTAGCATTTAATTCAATTCCCAATCTCATTCTGGCATGAAATATCAAATAAGCACATTACATATGTGAAAACATGAATAATTTTTTTACCCCGACCGGGACTCGAACCTAAGACTTATGATTACTAAGTCAAGGCGCTACCACTACACCACAGAAGGTTAAAAAGAACCCAACCTTATAGCTTATATCTGCTATACTTAGGAATGAACGCATTCTATCTGAATGCCACTATGTTCATTTTACAGATTCCCCAACCTCACTCGTGGCTTCATTTTAGCATTTAATTCAATTCCCAATCTCATTCTGGCATGAAATATCAAATAAGCACATTACATATGTGAAAACTTGAATAATTTTTTACCCCGACCGGGACTCGAACCTAAGACTTATGATTACTAAGTCAAGGTGCCACAACTACACCACAGAAGGTTAAAAGGAACCCAACCTTATAGCTTATATCTGCTATACTTAGGAATGAACGCATTCTATTTGAATGCCACTATGTTCATATTACAGATTCCCCAACCTCACTCGTGGCTTCATTTTAGCAGATATAAGCTATAAGGTTGGGTTCCTTTTAACCTTCTGTGGTGTAGTGGTAGCGCCTTGACTTAGTAATCATAAGTCTTAGGTTCGAGTCCCGGTCGGGGTAAAAAAATTATTCATGTTTTCACATATGTAATGTGCTTATTTGATATTTCATGCCCGAATGAGATTGGGAATTGAATTAAATGCTAAAATGAAGCCACGAGTGAGGTTGGGGAATCTTTAATATGAACATAGTGGCATTCAGATAGAATGCGTTCATTCCTAAGTATAGCAGATATAAGCTATAAGGTTGGGTTCCTTTTAACCTTCTGTGGTGTAGTGGTAGCGCCTTGACTTAGTAATCATAAGTCTTAGGTTCGAGTCCCGGTCGGGGTAAAAAAAATTATTCATGTTTTCACATATGTAATGTGCTTATTTGATATTTCATGCCCCAATGAGATTGGGAATTGAATTAAATGCTAAAATGAAGCCACAAGTGAGGTTGGGGAATCTGTAATATGAACATAGTGGCATTCAGATAGAATGCGTTCATTCCTAAGTATAGCAGATATAAGCTATAAGGTTGGGTTCCTTTTAACCTTCTGTGGTGTAGTGGTAGCGCCTTGACTTAGTAATCATAAGTCTTAGGTTCGAGTCCCGGTCGGGGTAAAAAAAAAAATTATTCATGTTTTCACATATATAATGTGCTTATTTGATATTTCATGCCCGAATGAGATTGGGAATTGAATTAAATGCTAAAATGAAGCCACGAGTGAGGTTGGGGAAGCTGTAATATGAATATAGTGGCATTCAGATAGAATGCGTTCATTCCTAAGTATAGCAGATATAAGCTATAAGGTTGGGTTCCTTTTAACCTTCTGTGGTGTAGTGGTAGCGCCTTGACTTAGTAATCATAAGTCTTAGGTTCGAGTCCCGGTCGGGGTAAATAAATTATTCATGTTTTCACATATGTAATGTGCTTATTTGATATTTCATGCCCGAATGAGATTGGGAATTGAATTAAATGCTAAAATGAAGCCACGAGTGAGGTTGGGGAATCTGTAATATGAACATAGTGGCATTCAGATAGAATGCGTTCATTCCTAAGTATAGCAGATATAAGCTATAAGGTTGGGTTCCTTTTAACCTTCTGTGGTGTAGTGGTAGCGCCTTGACTTAGTAATCATAATTCTTAGGTTCGAGTCCCGGTCGGGGTAAAAAAATTATTCATGTTTTCACATATGTAATGTGCTTATTTGATATTTCATGCCCGAATGAGATTGGGAATTGAATTAAATGCTAAAATGAAGCCACGAGTGAGGTTGGGGAATCTGTAATATGAACATAGTGGCATTCAGATAGAATGCGTTCATTCCTAAGTATAGCAGATATAAGCTATAAGGTTGGGTTCCTTTTAACCTTCTGTGGTGTAGTGGTAGCGCCTTGACTTAGTAATCATAAGTCTTAGGTTCGAGTCCCGGTCGGGGTAAAAAAAAAATAATAATAATTATTCATGTTTTCACATATGTAATGTGCTTATTTGATATATATATATATATATATATATATATATATATATATATATATATATATATATATATATATATATATATATATATATATATATATATATATATATATATATATATATATATATATATACCTAGTTCTTGGAATAACGTGAAGATAGGATTTCAGAAGTGATGGGTAATGTGAAAATCACATAATGTGACGAGTCATTTTCCATAAGAAACAATGATAATGGGCAAAGATACGTTTCACAACCGTACATAGACGCACTATGCCAGAGATATAAGATAAGTAAAACATATTTTATTATTACATAGCAAAGCAGAAAGACCTGTAGTTATTCATATTAACATGCAAATAGTGTAGAGTATAAAAGATATACAGATTTACTCTACAATAAACAAATTAATGCACACACTGGGACGTGCATGGTGGCAGTGAGCACGTAACTTAAGCGGTAGAAGAGGAGGAGGATGCGGGAGAACGAACCTCTATCTGCAGACATTTTTGCTCTCGCACGCTATTTCCTTGATGATATTATATGGCAAGTTTGTTTGCTTTTTGTTTTTAATGCTTTTTTTCCATTCTCTCAGTCATATCCGATCGCCTTAAGCGATAGAAGAGGAGGAGGATGCAGGAGAACAAACCTCTATCTGCAAACGTTTTTCCGCCTCCGTATCAGCTGATGCACTCTCGCTTGCTATTTCTGACAATATTATATTGCAAGTTTGTTTGCAGTTTGTTCTTAATGCTTTCTTCCATTCTCTCCATAATATCCGATCGTATTAAGCGGTAAAAGAGGAGGAGGATGCTAGAGAACGAACCTCTGTCTGCAAACAGTTTGCCGCCTCCGTATCAGCTGATGCACTCTCGCACGCTACTTCCCGGACGATATTATATCGCAAGATTGTTTGCTGTTTGTTCTTAATACTTTTTTCCATTCTCTCCATAAATCCGATCACATTAGGCGGTAGAAGAGGAGGAGGATACGGGAGAACGAACCTCTATCTGCAAACGTTTTGCCGCCTCCGTATCAGCTGATTCACCCTCACACACTATTTCCCTAACGATATACAAACCTTAATACAAACACAGTTAGAACAAGGCAGCATGGCAGCATGGCGGAAAAGTGCCTCCGAGGCGGTCGATTATTTACTAAAGTGAAAAAAAAAATATATGAATCTTTTGGGCAGGCATTATTCGTGTATTTCGCATTTTTTTACTATTATTTTCTGGGGCGTTATTCCAATTTCGCGGATTTTAAACACACGTAAAAAGCGAACTGAGTATATATATATATATATATATATATATATATATATATATATATATATATATATATATATATATATATATATATATATATATATATATATATACACAGTAATCCCCCCATTATCGCGGTAGTTCTGTTCCGGGACCCGGCACGAGACAGGTAAACCGCGAAGTAGGATCAGCCTATATGTACATAGATATTTTAATTTATTTTTACGTTTACACTGTATAAACCCTCCCTGTACTGTTAACAAACCACCCTTTACTTCATAAATAACAGCATGCAACGTAAATTTATATGAAAGTGGTAGATATAATTACGGTGAATGAAGTGGTAATTACATGACATACTCATGTACATAGGTATTTTACAATAATAATTTGCCAAAAAAAAAAAACACGATACAGTGAAAAGGCTAACCAAGAAACGCGATACAGTGGGGGATCACTGTATATATATATATATATATATATATATATATATATATATATATATATATATATATATATATATATATATATATATATATATATATATATATATATATATATATATATATATATATATATATACAGTGATCCTTTGCTGGATCGCGTTTCTTGGTTCGCTTTTTCACTGTACCTCGGGTTTTTTTTTTTTTTTGGCAAATATATTTTTTATGCAAATATATTAAAATATTGAAAAAATATAAATTTTCAGTATTTTCATTTTTTTTATTGAAAAAAACAAATTTCATTATTTAATTGATAAAAAAAATTTTATTTCCCACCCTACAAGTAATAAAACAGTAAAAAATAGTAAAAAACATAAATTTAGATATACAACTCACAGTATAGGGTACTGCATCATGTCAAATAGTGTCCGATAGCATACAATGTATTGGGGTCGCACCTAAGTGAGCTAGCATATACTGTATATTAAAATATCCAGTAGTTTCATGATTTATTGATAAAAAAAAACGTATTTCTTAGCCTAAGAATAATAAAACAGTAAAATATAGAAAGAAACATAAATACTAACAGTATTGCACCACGTAAAATACGATACCGGTATCAGCGTTTCAGAAAACGCAAAGGCTACGTGACCTAGTGAATATTAAAATTTTCATTATTTTATTGATAAAACAAGTATTTTCTAGCCTAAGAATAATAAAACAGTAAAAAATAATAAAAAATCATAAATACTAACAGTATTGCACCATGTAAAATACGATACCACTATCAGCGTTTCGGAAAACGAAAAGGCTCTCACCTACGTGAGATAGTTCATGGAATGCTATTGGCTGAAAGGTCGGGAGACGACAAATCACAGAATTGTATTTCTGTATGTTCTGTATCATGGGGTCTGATTGGCTTTTTCATTGCAGTTTGCTTTTCCCACCATTTTCCAATGTCTCGCCTCACTCGTTCAGTCTAACTCACGTGTGCGCGTTCACGTTGTGCTTATTAATACATTTTGCTTGTGATTGTGTTTTCACGCGTAATTTAACCTTTGCAATGCCTCCCAAACGTCCTTCACCTTCTAAGGCTTCTGGTAGTCAGCCTAAGCGGCAAAGGAAGATATTAACCATAGTAGATAAGGTGAAACTCTTAGATATGTTGAATGAAGGAAAAGGGTTCACGGATGTCGGCCGCTTTTTTGGCCTCAATGAATCTACTGTTTGCTACATCAAAAAGGACGAGGCAAAGATCAGGAAAACAGCGAGCATTTCTTTTGATAAATCAACTTAAACGTAAAAATAATTGTAAAATACCTATGTACATGAGCATGTCACATCATCATCACCTCATGCACGGTAAGTTTTACTATCACTTTCACATAAATTTACGTTGCATGCTGTTATTTATAAAGTAAAGGGTGTTTTTTTAACAGTGCAGGGAGGGTTTATACAGTACGTAAACGTAAAAATAATTGTAAAATACCTATGTATATGAGTATGTCACGTCATCATCACCTCATTCACGGTAAGTTTTCCTATCACTTTCAAATAAATTTACGTTGCTTGCTGTCATTTATAAAGTAAAGGGTGTTTTTTTAACAGTGCAGGGAGGGTTTATACAGTATGTAAAGTAAAAATAATTGTAAAATACCTATGTACATGAGTATGTCATGTAATTACCACCTCATTCACCGTAATTTTATCTATCACTTTCATATAAATTTACGTTGCATGCTGTTCTTTATGAAGTAAAGGATGGTTTGTTAACAGTACAGGGAGGGTTTATACAGTGTAAGCGTAATAATAAATTAAAATAACTATGTACATATAGGCTGATCCTACTTCACGATTTTCCTGTCTCACGCCGGGTCCTGGAACCGAACCATCGCAATAATTGAAGGAACACAATATATATATATTATATATATATATATATATATATATATATATATATATATATATATATATATATATATATATATATATATATATATATACATACACACAGTTACCCCACGCTTATCGCGAGGGTTCAGTTCCGGGACTGGCCGCGATAGGTGAATTTCCGCGAAGTAGGATCACCCTATATGCATAGGTATTTTACATTTATTTTTACGTTTACTGTATAAACCCTCCCTGCACTGTTAAAAAACCACCCTTTACTTTATTAATAACAGCGTGCAAGCGTAAATTTATATGAAAGTGATAGGTAAACTTATTGTGAATGATGTGATGATGACGTGACATACTCATATACATAGGTGTTTTACATTTATTTTTACGTTTACTGTATAAACCCTCCCTGCACTGTTAAAAAACCACCCTTTACTTTATAAATAACAGCATGCAAGCATAAACTTATCGTGCATGAGGTGGTAATGACGTGTATAGACTCCATAGGAAATTATTCCGCAGCCAATGACATCTTTACGGCTGCTTTTTGCAAGAGAAGAACATGGTAATGGGGAGTTGCTGTCGCTATTTCTTCTTTTGTAGGAAGATGGTCTTGTAAGGAATCATGGCATCATCCAGAAGATTGCAGAAGGTCACCGAACGAACCATATTATCGTCATGTTCTTGCGAGAGTTGTTGGAGTGGTTTTCCCGTGTTCATACATGGCTGCCAGACATTCGAGTGTAAGGCCAGGTTCTTGATTTCTTCGTGCGTATCCTCTGGTCTTCTGGTTGTTGTTCTTCCTCTTCTTCGCTTGCTGATTTTGTCAATTCCTCCAAGTCTTCATCAGTCAAAGGCTGCGAGTGGCAGTCGACCAGTTCATTCACGTCTTCTGAATCATATCTTTAAAGCCTTCTCTTCCTAGCAATGCAGCCAACTTCACAGCTTTCGCAACTGCCGAGTTATGGACTTCGTCAGGAGCGAATCCCTTGTAGTCGTAGATGACTTCGGGCCACAATTTCTTTCAGCTGGCATTGATTGTGGCAGGCTTCATCTCTTCAATTGCATTTTGAATATTTTGAAGGCATGTAGCAATCGTGTAATTACGCCAGTAAGTCTTCATTGAGAATTTTTTGTCCGAATCCATGGATTCAACCAGGTTCGCCAGGGCATTTCGTGTATAGAGGGCCTTGAACGCACGAAATAACGCCTTGATCCATAGGCTGAATCAGCGATGTCGTATTCGGTGGCAGGAACTATACTTGAACTTTTTGTATGTGTGTGTGACACCAGGACGGGCCAAAAATAATTATAAAATAAAACAGCACTCATCGGGCCTGGGCACGAAGAATACATAAAGTAAAGAGAAACAGAGATGGAGAGTGTAATGACTTGTCAGATGTGATTGCATGGCCACCAGCATTATCCATCAAAAGAAGGACTTTAAATTCAAGGCCTTTTTCTGCAAGATAAATTTTGACCTGAAGGATAAAGCATTGGTGAAACCAGTTCGATGTGAGGCTTTTTGTAATCCAGGCCTTAGTGTTATGCATCCAATACACTGGCAGCAGATTCTTATTCTTCAAAGACCTAGGGTTCTTAGACTTGAAGATAAGCCCGGGCTTTAACATGAAGCCCGCAGCATTCCCGCACATGATGAGGGTAATGCGGTCTTTGTGTGCTTAAATCCCGGGGCTTTAGCTTCTTCCTTGAGGAGAAAAGTCAGAGACGGCACTGTCTTTCAAAATAACCCAGTCTCATCCATGTTAAACTCTTGCTCAGAAGCATATCCCCTTCTGTAATAATTTTCTTAAAATCGTTGTTCACATAATCTTCAGCTGCAGCTGTGTCTGCAGAGGCAGCATCGCCATAAACCTAAACGCTCTTTAAGCCATAGTGTTTTTGAAATTTGGCGAACCATCCCTCGCTTGCAACGAACGATTGTTTCCTCGGTGGAGAATCGCTGGAGGGTCCTAGTTGTGGATCATCGATATCTTCTTCTCTCTCCTCTTCTCCACGGTCGCCACTGTCATTGTCGGGTTCGTTTGCAGCGAATGTATTGTACAGCTTCTTCGCCTTTGTTTGTATGATATTGGTGTCTATGCTGACGTTCTTTCTGCAATCAGCAATCAACAGGGCCTAAGCAGATTCCATCCACACTATTATTTATTGCGGGGTGTTACAACCCTCTTCGCTGTTTTACTAAATGAAATAGTCGCTGTTTTCCTAATATTGGCCTCGTCCCTTTTGATGTAGCAAACAGTAGATTCATTGAGCCAAGATGGCGGCCGACATCTGCAAACCTTCTTCCTCCTTTCAGCATATCTAACAGTTTTACCTTATCTGTTATGGTTAACATCTTCCTTTGCTGCTTAGGCTCACTTCCAGAAGCCTTAGAAGATGAGGAACGCTTGGGAGGCATTGCAAAGGTTGAAATACGTGAGTAAAATAAATCACAAGCACAACGTATTAATAATAATAAGCACAACGCAAACGGCACACATGTAAGTTAGACTGAACGAGTGAGGCGAGACAATGGAAGATGGTAGGAGAACCAAGCTTCAATCAAAAAGCCAATCAGACCCCATGATACAGAACATACAGAAAACAAGTCTGTGATTCATCGTCTCCCACCCTTTCAGCAAATAGCATTCCATGAACTGTCTCACATAGGAGCCTGCCTTTTCGTTTTCCAAGACGCCAATACAGTGTATGCTATCATGCAGTATTTCACATGGTGCAATACTGTGAGTTATATGTTTAAATTTGTGTTTTACTATTTTTTACTTTTTTATTACTATTAGGCTAGGAAATCCTTTTTTTATCAATAAAATAATGAAAATTTTGATATGTATTAGCTCACGTAGGTGCGACCCTTTTCGTTTTCCGAAACGCTGATACCGGTATCGTATTTTAAAAGGTGCAGTACCGTGAGTATTTATGTTTTTTACTATTTTTTACTGTTTTATTATTCTTAGACTGAGAAATACATTTCTTTATCAATAAAATAATGAAAATACTGGAAATTTTAATATATGCTAGCTCACATAGGTGCGACCCTTTGCGTTTTCCGAGCCGATACCGGTATCGTACTTTCTATGGTGCAGTTACATGTTTAAATTTATGTTTTTTCACTATTTCTCACTGTTTTATAATTCTTAGGCTGGGAAATACATTTTTTAATCAATGAAATAATGAAAAAAAAAAAAATTCAATAAAATAATGAAAATACTGAAAATTTTTAGTTTCTAATATTTTAATATTTTCGCATATACCCAGAAAAAAAACTCTCCAAAAAAAAAAAAAAACCCAATGCACTGAATTCGCTATAGGTGAACCTCGATGTAGCAAGGGGTTACTATATATATATATATATATATATATATATATATATATATATATATATATATATATATATATATATATATATATATATATATATATATATATACCTTGTTCCTTTTTTCTGCGATTCTTGTAACTGCGAAATTGCAATAATGCCCAAAAAAAATAATAGTTAAAAAATACGAAATTCGCCAATAACGTCCATGCAAAAACAAATATAAATAAATAAATATTTCATTTTCGTTAAAAATTGACCGCCTTGGAGGCACTTTACCGCCATCCTCCTCCTCTTCTACCGCTTAATGCGATCGGATATTATGAAGAAAATTGAAAAAAGCATTAAGAACAAACAGCAAACATATTTTCAATATAACATCGTCAAGGAAATAGCTCGTGAGGGTGCATCAGCTTATACGGAAGTAGCAAAACGTTTGCCGATAGAGTTTTGTTCTCCCGCATCCTACTCCTCTTCTACCGCTTAATGCGATCGGATATTATGAAGAAAATTGAAAAAAGCATTAAGAACAAACAGCAAACATATTTTCAATCTGATATCGTCAGGGAAATAGCATGTGAGGGTGCATCAGCTGATATGGAAGTAGCAAATCATTTGCCGATAGAGGTTTGTTCTTCCGCATCCTACTTCTCTTCTACCGCTTAATGCAATCGAATATTGTGAAGAAAATTGAAAAAAAACATTAAGAATAAACAGCAAACATACTTTCGATATAATATCGTCAGGGAAATAGCGTGCGAGGGTGCATCACCTGATACGAAAGTGTGACAAAACGTTTGCATCCTCGTCTTCACCGCCACCATCAGTGTTGCCAGAATAGATGAATGAGAGGAATGATAGATATAAAAAATATACATGTAAGTTGGTAAGTTATTTCAAGTATTTTAAAGATGAAGTACATTTTTATTTAAATTACAGTACTACCATCTTGTAATTAATATATATCTTAAAATGTACCATACATTTGAAAATAAAAACATCCGCTTTATCTGGCAACACTGGCCACCATGCACGTCCCAGTGTAAGCCTGTTGCCAACAGCATAATAGAGTGCATTAATTTGTTTACTGTACAGTAAATCTGTATATCTTTTATACTGTACACTATTTACATGTTAATTTCAATAACTACAAGTCTTTCTACTTTGTTTTGTACTTTTAAAATACTTTTTACTTATACCTTTGGTATAGTGTGTCTATGGAAGGTTGTGGAACGAGCTATGCCCTTTATCATTGTTTCCTATGGAAAATGACTCGTTTTTTCACGCGATTTTCCATTTACCCGTCACTCCTGAGAACCTATATCCGCGTTATTCTGAGAACTAGGTGTATATACACCTAGTTCTTAGAATAACACAAAGATAGGTTCTCAGAAGTGCCACTTATTGTAATTTTTGTGTAATTTAACGAGTCAGTTTCCATAAGAAACAATGATAATGGGCATAGATACGTTCCACAACCGTACATAGACACACTATTCCAAAGATATAAGTAAAACATATTTTATAAGTACATAACAAAGCAAAAAGACCTGTAGTTATTGAAATTAACATGCAAATAGTGTACAGTATAAAAGATATACATATTTACTGTACAGTAAACAAATTAATGCACTCTATTATGCGGTGGGCAACAGGCATACACTTGGACGTGCATGGTGGAGGTGAGCACGAGGATGCAAACGTTTTGCCTCCTCCATATCAGCTGATGCACCCTCGCATACTATTTCTCTGACAATATTATATCGCAAGTTTGTTTGCTGTTTACTCTTAATGCTTTTTTTCAATTCTCTTCATAATATTCGATCCCTTTAAGCGGCAGAAGAGGAGGAGGATGCGGGAGAACGAACCTCTATCTGCAAACGTTTTGCCGCTTCCATTTCAGTTGATGTACCCTTACATGCTATTTCCCTGACGATATTATATCGAAAGTTTGTTTGCTGTTAGTTCTCAATGCTTTTTTTCAATTCTCTTCATAATATTCGATCCCATTAAGCGGTAGAAGAGGAGGAGGATGCGGGATAATGAACCTCTATTTGCAAAACGTTTTGCCGCTTCCGTATCAGCTGATACACCCTTGCACGCTATTTCCCTGACGATATTATATCGAAAGTTTGTTTGCTGTTTGTTCTTAATGCTCTTTCTCAATTCTCTTCATAATATTCGATCGCATTATGCGGTAGAAGAGGAGGAGGATGCGGGAGAAAGAAGCTCTGTCCGCAAACATTTTGCCACTTCCGTATCAGCTGATGCACCCTCGCACTCTATTTCCTTGACGATATTATATCGAAAGTTTGTTTGCTGTTTGTTCTTAATGCTTTTTTCCATTATCTTCATAATATCTGATCGCATTAAGCAGTGGAAGAGGAGGAGCATGATGGAAAAGTGCCTCCGAGGTGGTCGATTATTTACTAAAATGAACATTTTTTTTCGATTTTTTTTGCATGGGCATTAGTTGCGAATTTTTTATTTTTTTACTATTATTTTATTGGGGCGATATTCCAGTATCGTGGATTATAAACACGTGTAAAAAGCTAACTGGGTGTATATATATATATATATATATATATATATATATATATATATATATATATATATATATATATATATATATATATATATATATATATATATATATATATATATATATATATAAATTATTAATACATTCATTTTTCGACCTTCCTGGATGGTGCAGTAATTTCAAACTACGCTCCAAAATAGTTTGTGAGAGTGGCAGAAGAATACATATCTAGCAGCACTGTTGTATTCTTATTTATCAAGTTAATTTCTTTCTTTATTTATTTATTTATATATTTGGTTATATTGAAGGATTATATTGAATTTAAAAAAAAACACTTATCTGTAAATTCGATTTTATTCGAAATACACATGAATACAAATTAGCAAACACAGCTGTATTCATATTTATCAAGGTAAAGGCTTTATTCAATTATTTGTTTATTTATTTGATTATTTTGAAGGATTATATTGAATTTAAACAAAAAAACACATAGTTGTAAATACGATTTCCTTCTAAATACATATGAATACAAAGCTAGCAAATTCAACTGTATTCATATTTATCAAGATAATGGCTTTATTTATTTATTTATTTGTATACAGAGTATGGTTATATTGAAGAATTATATTGAATTTAATAAAAAAAGAAAGCCATCACCATGGAAATTAATATTGAAGTGGTAAATCGCGCTGAAAATAGAGAATCTTCTACAAACACTGTCTGTAATCTCAGATTAGCCCGTACGACCGTGGCCACGAATATCAAACCACATGAGTAAAAGTAAGAGATACAGTAACTACAGTTTTGTATAATATTTGTACAGTAGGTGTATTAGAAAGTATCTTACAATGAGAACTTATAGTACAGTATTTTTTTCTATAGATTAAGTACTGTACTGTATGTTCTTTTGCCTCTCCAGACTCACCTTCCTCAGTCTCCTCAGCAGCTGCCTCTCCAGCTTTCTCTTAATAAGCCAGTCTCTCCCTCCCTATGCAAGCAATCCACACGAGTAAAACAATACAGTTCCTACAGTTTTGTACTACTGAATACAGTATTTTTGTAGTGTAGAACAGTACAAATATCTTATGTTTATGTGTAGTTTTATTATACAGTACCTGTATCTTACAATGAGAACTTTATTTCATATATATATTTTCCCCAATGTTTTAAATTCTTTATTTTTATAATAGGTTATGGGACCTAGGTTTGAATTGAGGTATACAGTGTTCTCCCCCTTATCGCGGTAGTTCGGTTCCGGGACCCGGCGCGAACCAGGAAAACCGCAGAGTAGGATCAGCCTTAATATATATATATATATATATATATATATATATATATATATATATATATATATATATATATATATATATATTTTTTTTTTTTTTTTTTTTTTTTTTTTTTTTTTTTTTTTTTTTTTTTTTTTACACCAGGACAGGCCAAAAATGATAAAATAAAATGGCCTTTATCAGGCTGTAAAGAGAAACAGAGATGGAGAGTGTAATGACCTGTCAGATGTGAAGGGATTATAAAAGATGTAGTTATGAATATCCAGCTCTCTGCTGGGTTTACTATACCTCTGCATTACTTTCATGGTCTATTCTAAAAATTCTCCTTAGATCTTATTATTATTATTATTGGCAACAAAATTTTCCTTTGATGATGATTGGGGAGATTATTATTATTATTATTATTATTATTATTATTATTATTATTATTATTATTATTATTATTATCATCATTATTATTACGAAGTCGTAATTAAACCATTATTTTTATTATAAATAGTGTAGTTTTGGTTGAATGAACAAGAGTTACTTAAAGACTTTCTCTCTCTCTCTCTCTCTCTCCTCTCTCTCTCTCTCTCTCTCTCTCTCTCTCTCTCTCTCTCTCTCTCTCTCTCTCTCTCTCTCTCTCTCTCTCTCTCTCTCTCTCTCTCTCTCTCTCTCTCTCTCACATTCTATTCTACCCAACCTCCCACACTCTCTTTGTCCCAGCCAACTAGGGAGGGGCACTTTACACAGTTATTAAAAGTAAATAAACCAACAGATGTACAAACAATGATGAGCCCTTAATAATAATAATAATGATGATGATAATAATCTCCACAATCATCATCAAAGGAAAATTATTGTTGCCAATGATAATAATAATAATAATAATAATAATAATAATAATAAGATCTAAGCATAATTATTGGAATAGACATCATGAAAGTAATGCAGAGGTATATTAAAACCCAGCAGAGAGCTGGATATTCATTACACATCTTTTATAACCCCTTCACATCTGACAGTCATTACACTCTCCATCTCTGTTTCTCTTTGCAACCTGATAAAGTCTGTTTTATTTTATCATTTTTTGGCCCAACCTGGTGTCACAATAAATTTATTTTTTTATTTTATTTATTTGTTTATTTATTTTTTTTTTTTTTTTTTGAAACCGCGATACAGTGAGAATGCGAACCAAGAAACGCGAATAACCGGGGGAACACTGTATTCCGACTTATGTGGAAATCCACTTTAAGTCAGCTGTCAAGACTGGAACCCTGACGTTAAACGAGGACCCCATGTATATATGCAAATAGGTCCTCGTATAACGTCGATCTGACTTACGTCATTTCGCCGTTACGATAAAGGCCAAAATATAGTTAATAAATTATTAATAGATTAAGTTTTCAACTTACCTGGCTGGTGTGGTAAACTCAAACCACGCGCCAAAATACTTTGTGAGAGCTGCGGAGGAATGCACAGCTAGCAGCACTGCTGTATATATATTTATCAAGTTAATGGCTTTATTTATTTATTTGTTTATATCTTTGGTTATATTGAAGGATTATATTGAATTTAAAAAAAAATACCAAGCACATAGCTGTAAATACAATTTTATTCAAAATACACACGAATACAAAGCTAGCAAATACAGCTGTACTGTATTCATATTTATCAAGTTAATGACTTGTATTTATTTATTTTTTTATATACAGTTGGTTATATTGAATTTAAAAAGAAATATACCAAAAACATGGCTGTAAATACAATTTTATTAAAAATAGTTTGTTGAGCTTATTGTAAGAATACAATGTCATGCAGCATTAGGAGAGAGAGAAGAAAAACTCCGAGTTTATATTGTGTCTAGTGCTTTCGTCTGCTTTCTTGTTGTGTTCGCTAGTTACTGATGTTACTATACCTCCCAAGCGTGATAGTGATAGTTCTAATGGCAGTGCCACTAAGAAAAGAAAAGCCATCACTATGGAAATTGGGATTAAAGTGTCAAACCGTGCTGAAAAGGGACAAAGATCACATCCATCACCAAGTCTTTTCCTCCCTATGCAAGCACACCACATGAGAATAGAAAAAGTAAGCAATACCTACAGTTTTGTTGTAGTGTAATAGTTTTATGTTTATAAGTGAGTTTTATTATCTTGCAATGAGAACTTATTTTGTTGTAGTGTTATATTTTTATGTTAATATGTGTTTTATTATCTTATCATGAGAACTTATATTGTTGTAGTATAATACTTTTTATGTTTATAAGTGTGTTTTATTATCTTTCAGTGTGAACTTATTTTGTTGTTGTGTAATATTTTTATGTTTATAAGTGTGTTTTATTTTTTTAAATGAGAAATTATTTTCTTGAAATGTAATATTTTTGTTTATGAGTGTAGTTTTATTTTCTTACAATGAGAAGTTATAGTACAGTTTTTTTTTCTATAGATTATGTACTGTACTGTATGTTATTTTGCCTCTTCAGACTCACCTGCCCCTGTCTCCCCAGCAGCTGCCTCCATAGTTTCCTCCTGTTAATTTTAAAGATTTGCAGTACTATTAAGATTAGTTTTATTATTTTTCTATGATAGATTAAGAACTTAGATTGTTTTTCTATGTTTTAGATGATATATTTTTAACATAGGTTGGTTGACCTAGGTTCGAATTTGGATGAATTCCGACTTACGTCGAAATCCGCTTGATGTCAGCATTCAGGAACAGATCCCTTACATTAAACGAGAACCCCCTGTGTATATATAAATATATATATATATATATATATATATATATATATATATATATATATATATATATATGCAGTGCTCCCTCGTTTATCACGGGTTCGGTTCCGGGACCCGTGGCGATAGGTGAAAATCCGCAAAGCAGGAGCACCATATTTATTATAGGTATTTTACTTTTTTTTTCCTTTACTGTATAACCCTCCATGCACTGTTAACAAACCACCCTTTACTTTATTAATAACAGCGTGCAAGCGTAAATTTATATGAACGTGATATTATGAAGATTGAAAAAAGCATTAAGAACAAACAGCAAACAAACTTTCGATATAATATCGTCAGGGAAATAGCATGTAGAGGATATATATATTTAACTTATGTTTTCCATGTACAGTACGATACACGTTTTCTTTTTCTCTCAGCTGACTTTGTTTATGTTAAGATTTCGTGCAGCAAGGTCATTATGTAAAGAAGATAGAATAATGTTTAGAACCAAGGAATATTAATACTATAATCTTGAAAATTAGATAAACCCCAAATAGGGTTAGTAAATAAATATTTTATGAGTAAGATATTGTGCCTGAATAGATATAAGCATCAGCTGATATGGAAGCGGCAAAACGTTTTGGTTAGAGGTTCGTTCTCCCGCATCCTCCTCATCTTCTACTGCTTAATGCAATCGAATATTATGAAGACAATTGAAAAAAAGCATTAAGAACAAACAGCAAACCAACTTGCAATATAATATCGTCAGGGAAATAGAAATAGCGTGCGAGGGTGTATCAGCTCATACGGAAGCACCAAGACGTTTGCAGATAGAGGTTCGTTCTCTCGCATCCTCCTCCTCTTCTACCACTTAATGCGATTGTATATTATGAAGAGAATTGAAAAAAGCATTAAGAACAAACAGCAAACAAACTTGCAATATAATATTGTCAGGGAAATAGCGTGCGAGGGTGTATCATCTGATACGGAAGTGCCAAAATGTTTGCAGATAGAGGTTCATTTTCCCGCATCCTCCTCCTCTTCTACCACTTAATGCGATCGAATATTATGAAGTGAATTGTAAAAAGCATTAAGAACAAAAAGCAAGCAAAATTTCTATATGATATCGTCAGGGAAATATTGTGTAGAGAATATATATATTTGATTTAAGTTTTCCATGTACAGTACGATATACGTTTTCTTTGTAACGAATTGTATAGTTTTTTTCCTCAGTTGACTTTGTTTACGTTAAGATTTTGTGCAGCATGGGCGATATTTAAAGAAGATAGAATAATGCTGAGAACCAAGGAATATTAATAATACTATAATCTTGAAAATTAGATAAACCCCAAATAGGGTGCGTAAATAAATATTTTACGAGTAAGATGTTGTGCCTGAATAGTGATATGCATCAGCTGATACGGAAGCGGCAAAAAGTTTTGGTCAGAGGTTCATTCTCCTGCATCCTGCTCCTCTTCTACCGCTTAATGCGATCGAATATTATGAAGAAAATGGAAAAAAGCATTAAGAACAAACAGGAAACAAACTTTTGATATAATATCGTTAGGGAAATAGCGTGCGAGGGTGCATCAGCTGATACGGAGGTGGCAAAACGTTTGCATCCTTGTGCCGCCCGTTGCGATACTACAGTTGAAGGTTTTTTTAACTTAAATAGGTCTGTCCAGGACAGTTTGATGTTAAGTCTTCTTTCAGATACGTTTTTTTTCTATGCCTACAGCTACACTAAATATTCTTGGATATTCATTACACATCTTTTATAATCCCTTCACATCTGACAGGTCATTACACTCTCCATCTCTGTTTCTCTTTACTTTATGTATTCTTCGTGCCCAGGTCCGATAAAGGCTGTTTTAATATATCATTTTTTGGCCCGTCCTGGTGTCAAAAAAAAAAAAAAAGAGAGAGAGAGAGAGGCTCGCCAAAAAGAAATCGTGATGCACTGAATTCGAGATAGGTGAATCGCGATAGAACGAGGGATTACTATATATATATATATATATATATATATATATATATATATATATATATATATATATATATATATATATATATATATATATATATATATATATATATATATATATATATATATATATATATATATATATATACACACACACACACACACACCTTGTTCCTTTTATGCGCGATTTTTTTATCCACAAAATTGCAATAACGCCCCCAAAAAATAATAGTAAAAAAATCGAATTTTGCGAATAATGCCCCCCCTCCCAATTTATATATATATATATATATATATATATATATATATATATATATATATATATATATATATATATATATATATATATATATATATATATATATATATATATATATATATATATATAGTGTAAATAAGCGCCCACAGACGCTTCTTCCACGAGTACAAAGAGGATTACAATAAGAAAAGATCATCATCATTATACATTATATATACACCCACCCTACCTCTGTCATATGTCTATCTAATCTACATTTGAAGGTGTCTAAGGTATTGTCATTTATTATCCTACTACAAATCCTGTTCCATGCATCAGCTACTCTACGGTATTACCAAGCCAATTTTCACCAATTTCCCTTCTGAACATAAATTTATCAAGCTTAAATCCTTTACCCATTACGAGTTCTGATTTGATCATGAAGTTTTAAAACTTTATAAATATCACCCTTGTTAATCCCTTTAAACCATTTATACACCTCAATCATATCCCCCCTAACTCTGCGCCTCTCTAGAGAATGTAGATTAAGTTTTTTTAATCTGCCATATGGTAGATTTAGGCATTGCATAAGTTACTTGCTCACGGCCACCATGCATGTCCCAATATATTGTATGACTGTTGCCCACTGCATAATAGAGTACAGTACAGTAATGTATGTGAATTTCTAGCAATAAAGTGAATATTGATATCTTTTGTATACTCTTAAAAATAGATACAGGGCTTTCTGCTTTGCTATGTAGTAATAAAATATGTTTTTTACTTATCTTATATCTTTGGCATGGTGTGTCTATGTAAGGTTTGGAACGTATCTATGCCCTTTAGCATTGTTTCCTATGGAAAATGACTTGTTTTTTCACGCGAGTTTCCAGGTGTGTATATATATATATATATATATATATATATATATATATATATATATATATATATATATATATATATATATATATATATATATATATATATATATATATATATATATATATATATATATATATACAGTGTTCCCCCAGCTATTCGCGTTTCATGGTTCGCGTTCTCACTCTATCGCGTTTTTTTTTTTTTTTTTTTTTTAATTATTATTATATTTTATGGGTATATGCAAAAATATTAAACTATTAAAAAAAAAATTCTCAGTATTTAAATTTTTTTATTGAAAAAAAAACATATTCCATTATCTAATTGATAAAAATAATTTATTTCCCAGCCTACGAATAATAAAACAGTAAAAAATAGTAAAAAACATAAATTTAGATAGATAGATAGATACATTTATTGACCACCTCTTTTGAAAAGTACAGTATAATCTTTACAAAAGGAATATTTGGTCCAAGTTACAATGAATAAATACAATAGATTTTGTACAATCATCAAATAAGTATATGAATTTTAAATTAATATACATTGTACTATTAACTGAATGATATACGTACGTACAGTATAACTCACATTATTGCATCATGCGAAATAGTGTTCGATAGCGTACAATGTATTGGGGTTGCACCTACGTGAGCTAGCATATATATTTATATTTCCAGTAGTTTCATGATTTTGTTGATAAAAAAGCGTATTTATTAGCCTAAGAATAATAAAACAGTAAAAAATAGTAAAAACCATAAATACTAACAGTATTGCAACATGTAAAATACGATACCGCTATCAGCGTTTCAGACAAAATCTCGTTCATTCTAACTCACGTGTGCACCATTCATGTTGTGCTTATTAAACGTTTTGCTTGTGTTTGATAGCGTATAATGTATTGGGGTCGCAGCTACGTGAGCTAGCATATATATTTATATATTTCCAGTAGTTTCATGATTTTATTGATAAAAAAACGTATTTATTAGCCTAAGAATAATAAAACAGTAAAAAATAGTAAAAAACATAAATACTAACAGTATTGCAACATGTAAAATACGATACTGCATCAGCGTTTCAGACAAAAACTCGTTCAGTCTAACTCACGTGTGCACCGTTCACGTTGTGCTTATTAAACGTTTTGCTTGTGTTCAATAGCGTATAATGTATTGGGGTCGCAGCTACGTGAGCTAGCATACATATTTATATATTTCCAGTAGTTTCATGATTTTATTGATAATAAAACGTATTTATTAGCCTAAGAATAATGAAACAGTAAAAAATAGTTAAAAACATAAATACTAACAGTATTGCAACATGTAAAATACGATACCGCTATCAGCGTTTCAGACAAAACTCGTTCAGTCTAACTCACGTGTGCGCCGTTCACGTTATGCTTATTAAACGTTTTGCTTGTGTTCGATAGCGTATAATGTATTGGGGTCGCAGCTACGTGAGCTAGCATATATATTTATATTTCCAGTAGTTTCATGATTTTATTGATAAAAAAAGTATTTCTTAGCCTAAGAATAATAAAAGAGTAGAAAATAGTAGAAACACATAAATACTAACAGTATTGCAACATGTAAAATACGATACCGCTATCAGCGTTTTGGACAAAGACTTCCACCATCTTCCATTGTCTCGCCTCGCTCGTGTGCGCCATTCACGTTGTGCTTATTATTATTAATATGTTTTGCTTGTGATTTTTTTACTGGTATATTTTAACCTTTGCAATGCCTCCCAAGCATCCTTCATCTTCTAAGGCTTCTTGTAGTGAGCCTAAGCGGCAAAGGAAAATGTTAACCATTGTAGATAAAGTGAAACTCTTAGATATGTTGAAAGAAGGAAAAAAAGTTTGTGGATGTCAGCCGCTATTTTACGTAAACGTAAAAATTATCGTAAAATACTGTACCTATGTATGTCAAGTCATCATCACCTCATTCACGGTAAGTTTTCCTATCACTTTCATAAAAAATTATGTTGCTTGCTGTTATTTATAATGTAAAGGGTGTTTTTTTAACAGTACAGGGAGGGTTTATACAGTGTAAGCATAAAAATATATTAAACTATCTATGTACATATAGGCTGATGCTACACCGCGGATTTCCTGCTTCTCGCCGGGTCCTGGAACTGAACTACCGCAGTATGGGGGGGAACACTGTGTATATATATATATATATATATATATATATATATATATATATATATATATATATATATATATATATATATATATATATATATATATATTATATATATATATATGCTCTTTTACTTACGAGCATCTGACTAATGCACATCTGGAGATACTGACATACAGTCTACTTTTATTATGCAGCAAGTTATAAGTTCTGGATTGTTCCAACATATCAAGAAACATGCAAGTTTCCATCATGTGTCTTTAGGATAACAAAACAAATGCATTATGTTCTAACACAACTTTATTATGTTACCTACATTATGTAGGAATGTTTGTATATGCAATAGAGTACTGTATATGCAAAGTATCAAATTACAAACTATTCAAGATATGAACATCCATTTGGAATGTAACTCGTTCATAAGTAGGGGAACGTGTATATATATACATACATATATATATATATATATATATATATATATATATATATATATATATATATATATATATATATATATATATATATATATAATATATATATATATATATATATATATATATATATATATATATATATGTAGTCTCTGTGGCAAAATGGTAACGTCTGTGACTCTGAGGCGGCAGGTTGAGCATTCGCGCCCCGTCACGGACTGAGGTTAGTAAGGGCATACACTCAGGGTAACGATTACATCTGCCTAAACTAGTCCTTCGTAAGAAGGCAACTGTCCTAGCCTTTAGTACAAAATGGAGTTCGTGATGTAAAACCGAATCCAATCCATATATTTTAGCTCTTTTGCGACTTTATTATTTAATACTGATATTTGTCTTAACTGAATTAATAGATTTGGATATACAACGAATACCCGAATAAAATTTGTAATTATAACCGATGCTGGCAACACAATTCTTCGAGACAATGAAATTAGAATGGTAAGTATTTATATGAAGTGCATTAAGTTGTTACTTAGTTCGAGTGGGAGAGTGACACGGATATAAGTAAACTGTCAAGGAATGCAATTGGTTGCAACTACTATAACCAATTTACTGTTGTCTAGTAACAATATTTAGTATCTTGATCATATTACCAGTTGCCAAATTTCAGTATGACTCATCTGTTACATATGCTTTGCTATTATATTGAGTAATCTGTATTTAACATGTTCAGATTATTATGTATTAACACTAACTATAGATATTGCTTTACTGTAGTGGTTATGGTATGTATAACTTTTTTTGAGCTTGACAAAAGAGAAATTACTATTATTTTTAAAATAGTGCATTGTAAGTAGTTTATGTGCAAAATAAGGCAACATTACTCTTGTTTTTTCTGTGTACTTAAGCTAGGATGTAATGTCATTATCCCCACATCATTTAGAGTGCCATAATCTTAATTTTATTATAGCCATAGTAATGGGTTTTTTTTATATAGGATGCTATCCTTTTAATAGTGCACAGTGTTTCAATACAGTGGTGTTTATTATGAGGAACTGTCTTTCGTATAGTATGTATAACTTAAGTAGTATTTATAGAAAAATTTGAATCAAGACACGACTTGAAGAGTGATGTGCAATTGCAAGTTAGTTTCATACATCTAACTAGATTCTCTGTAGTTTGCTGGATGTCATAATAACTTATTGTATGATGTTATTGCGTATATAGTGAACCTTTTGTAGGATGAACTAATTAAGCATGGCCCATGATAGATATCCTTGATTTATTTTGGAATTATTACTTTCAAGAGGTGGTTTATTTATATTTATAATTCTGAAATTAAAATCACTTATTACACAAACTCTAACTTAATGTAACCTAAATCTTAAAATTGGACAGTTCTCGTAATTGAAAAATCCATGGGGCAGTCGTCAGGGGCAATTATCCAGTGGGCAGTTATCCTGATACCAATCTATAGCTTTACTGGACTTCATACGTATTGTATCACTAACAACAGTGATGTTTTTCAGATGTTCAGACGACTGCATAATATGTACACAAATGTGGTATGTAATCCATTTTACATACCTGGAGAACAAATAACATCAAGGTAAGTATGTATATTACATTAAAATTCAAATCTTGGAAATACAATATACACAAAATTTAAATATTTCTTATACTGTGTAAAAGGGATAATTATTACTGTAACTGCAGTATTCCTTACTCTTATGCTAAAGTACTCGTTTGATATGATGAAAATAACAATATTCTTTTTCCTTTACAGAGAATTTGATAATGGTGTTGTGGCATTAGTAGCTGGGAACTAGTGCCTGTCTTCAGATAGGTATGCTACATGTTGTTGCAATGTGTTCTGTTTTGAAATAAATGTATTTCGACTTAACCACCTTTATATTTATATTACATAGTAGCATTACATGGTATTTTGAATTTTCAAATCAACACAAGTAGATTTAAAACATGGTGAAGATATATTTTACTCTATTATGTATTATTCATTGGTGATTCCTTTCAAAAATTTATTGACATGTTCAAGTGACTCATGGATTTTGCTGTAGAAGCTGAAACTCGGATGATTTATATGAAATAAGTATAGAGTAAATTACATAAATCTAAATTCTCTTTCTTAGGTTATTTTTTGTTCTAATATGTGTTGGGTAATTAAGTGTTCAAGCTGGAAATATGTATCTAATACACATAAGACAGTGATAGTGGACCTGACTATGAGGTAACATTGTTGTATGATTTGATACTGAATCTCAAAAACTTACTCATTTTCATATTCTTGGGTTTATGATTGACAAGTATACCTTGTAATTAATTTTTTAAATCTTTAAATAGAGAAACTAAGTGACTTCCTTAATTTTGCATATAAACAATTACTAGAATGCAGTATTGTTGCAAGAAGAGCTAAATGTGTTCATAGTACTGTATATGATTATGCTTTAAATATTTTTCTAAAGGTTTTAAAGTAAACAGAAATTGTATAATAAATATTGCTGATTTTAATCTGGACTTTTAATTACCTTTAATTCTGCACCTGTGATCCCAGCATGTCGTAAGACCTAACTAAAATTGATATGGTAGCAAAATGCTAGTGTTGTATTCCTCCTAAAATTTTCATTTTTTATCCCGCAAAACAGCTGATAAAAAGGTTGAGGATGAATAAGGAATGATGAAACTGCTGCATCCCTTTGTTATTCATAAGTGGCCTCTCTACTGGCTTCAGCAGAATATGGCAGCATTCTTATACCACTTTTTTTTTGTACGGTTATTATTGGTCATAAGACCATACAAGTGGGTGAAGGATGGTAAAACAAGACTGTAAATTAGGTGTTTGCTTTAATTTCCTATTTTGCCTTTATTGTTCAAGGCATAACATTACCTATTAGTAAACTACTATCGACCCTACATCCTCTTAATTCCTATATTCTACATACAGGGGTTCCTCGATTTACGTCAGGGTTCCTTTCCTGAAACACGACGCAACCCGATTTTCAGCGTAAGTCAGAACACACATGAACACGAATCTAGGTCCCCCACCAATGCTAAAAATAAATAATTTAAAACATAGAAACATAATCTAAGGCACAAAAATAGTAAAAGTACCTTTACTCCTCTGGTTGGCTTGCACACTGGAAGGGGTATTGCAATGGAGGGAGAGAGAGGCTTATTGGTAGGAGGAAGTTGGAGAGGCAGGTTCTGAAGAGACTAGGACAGGTGAGTCTGGAGAGACAAGAGAACCTGCAGCAGATGCTGGAGATACTGGGTCAGGTGATTCTGTAGAAGCAGGAAAACCTGTAGCAGATGCTGGAGATACTGGGTCAGGTGAGTCTGTAGAGGCAGCTGGGGTAGAAGCATTGGTCGTGGAGAGTCTGGAAGGATGCTGTCTTCTCCTACCAAATATCCCTGTAAACAGGAGGGGATCCATGACCCTTCTGGCAACCTTTGTGTACCTGTCAGTGTTGGGATCCTCTGCCTCAAACTTTCCCAACCCTTCCGCTATAGGGCAAAACACTCCATGCCTCTGCTTGTGAATCTCTTGGGGTTTGGGCTTGATATTTCTTCCTCTTCTTCAGTCAACTGCTTCTCCAGTTGAATGAGGTCCTCTGCAAATAACTCCTCTCCATAAGATTCCAGCAGCTTTGTTGCATCATCAGTCCTCACCTCCAAATTGAGCTCCTTACTCAGGCCAACTACGTTCTTGGTGACAGCCTCAGCTGTCACTTTAAAACCATGAAAGTTACTCACAAACTGAAGGCACAGTTTCCTCCATACCACATTCAAGTTAGTCTGCTTAACTTTCTCCCAAGAATCAGCAATATTCTTCACAGAATGAAGAATATTGTATGACTTCCAAAATTCATTAAGAATCGAGTTCTTGTTCTTCTCAGTTGCCCTGAGAGCCATAGCGATTGTCCTTAGGAGGTATTAGGCTTTAAAGAGGCAATGACCCCCTGATCCATTGGCTGTAATAGGGAAGTGCTATTAGGTGGAAGGTAAGCTACCTTGGTATTAGGATGAAAGTCATCCAAATGGACAGGGTAACTTGGGGCATTGTTCAGCATTAGCAACACACTAAAAGACAGACCCTTGGCAGCACAGTACCTTCCCACTTCCAGCACAAGATGGTTAATGAACCAGTCCTAAAAAATCTGAGGGGTAACCCAACCCTTCTTGTTGGAGTCCAAGATGACAAGCACTTGATCCTACCACAGGCCCTGGGTGCCCTTGAATTTTCTGCCAAAACCAACAAGGGTTTCAGCTTGAAGTCTCCAGCAGCATTAGCCCCCAAGAGCAAAGTCAGTCTCTCCTTGCTGATTATGGCCTGGTGCTATCTTCTCCTCCTTGTTGATGTACATACGACTAGACATATGCTTCCAGAACAAGCTGGACTCATTCACGTTAAATACTTGTTTGGCACAGTAACCCCCCTCCCTAATTATATCTCCTAACACTGGGAAAGTCTTTTGCTGCTTTCTCATCACCACTAGCAACTTCACCCTGCCTCCTAAGGTTATGCAAATTTGCACGAGCCTAAACATGGTTAAACCAACCCCTACTGGCCACGAACTCTTCACTTTCACTACCTTCCCCCTTTTCAAGGCATTAAACTATCTTTTCGCTTTCTCCTGAATCAACAGGAGGCTCACTGGGATACACTGTCAATACTGGTCATCCAGACAAAGCACTAATAGCTTCTCCATCTCAAGCATTAGCCCACTACGCTGCTTAGTAATCGCAGTGGACTCCATAGGAGCAGAACCTTTTTCATATGTAAGGATGTGATCTTTATCCTTAATGATCGTCGCCATGATCGAACAGATTAACCCCAGTGAGCAGCCAATGTTCGTAGCAGTTTCTCCCTTTTTCAAGGGTACTTCTATTTCTACTTTAGCTTTAGTGGTGATGTCTTCCCTTTTCTTCAAAACACTGCCATCAGAAGAATCACCAATACGCTTGGGAGGCATAGTACAGATCAATAATGAGCAGACATAAACGAAATGAACCCAAGAGCTGATGAGCGCAAGGATAATATGACATACAAGAGTGAACTGGGCGACGCTTCTTCTTTTCCGTTTTAGTCTAATGCTGTGTGACGAGGTATTCTTTTGCCACACTCAACAAACTGTTTTGCATGAAGATTATATTTACAGCTAAGTATTAGGTAAATTTGTAAATTAATTAAATCTAATTCCTTCAAATAACCAAATACATAAACAAATAAATAATGAAACCATTACCTTAATATTTACATATGCAACAATGATGCATGACAAGGTATTTATTTGCCATGTTCAACAAACTTTTCTGCATGAAGATCATATTTACAGCCGTGTATTTGGTAATTTTGTAAATAAATTCAATCTAGCTTCTCCAAATAAGCAAATACATAAACTAGTAAATAAATAAAGCCATTAACTTCATACATATATATACAATAGTGCTGCCAGATGTGCACTCGTCTGCCACGCTCAGAAGCTGTTCAGTGTGTGAAGTTTGTATGTACCACACAAACCAAGTAAATCAAAATATTTATTTTTTTATTATTTTTTAATAATTCAAGGGGCTGCATCATAACTCGAAAAAACAGCGCAAACCAAGGACTCCCTGTATTAATGTTAGTGATTTCAATTAAGGTCACGAATATTTGCTAGATACTTAAATTTCATATTCCAAATTACCTTGCCTTTTAGGCGATTGACAATGAATGTGTTGCACATGATGGATTGTCAAGTTATTTTTCTTGTGCTCACATTACAAATGGATAGAGTACGATTTTCATAGACCACTGCTCAAATATTATTTTTTATATAATCTATTTTAACGAGGCAAATAATGCAGATGATATACAGGTATACCTCATCTAACATCGTTAATTGGTTCCAGGAGAGACGACTTAAGTCGAAAAACGACTTAAATCGAATTAGCTTGTCTCTAGGCTAGCCTAGATATACAGATTTACTGTAGTAGTAGTAGTAGTATAGTTGGGTGGGATATGCCTTTTGCAATGGCTCCCAAGTCTTGGTTTTGCTTTGCTAAATTGTTTGTGCAGTTTATATTATTTTATTTCTTTTTCTACAAATTCTTTTTATATATTTTTTTCTTTCTTTGACGTCTTTTTCACTACAAAATCTAAATAACAATATATGAGCAATTATTTCAATTTTCTTTTCTATATATGGTTGTGCTAAAAAACTATATTCTGTTCTTATTTGTGCTTATGCTTCACAAAATAGTAGAAAATATTCTAGGCTCTCTTCACATTGTTCACACGTTGGGCAGGTAGTATCTTTATTTTTAAATATATGTACAGTAAACAAATTAATGAACTTTATTATGCTGTTGGCAACAGACTTAGCATGGGGACCAGTGTTGCCAGATAAAGCGGATGTTTTTATTTTCAAATGTATGGTACATTTTAATATATATATTAATTACAAGATGGTAGTACTGTAATTTAAATAAAAATGTACTTCATCTTTAAAATACTTGAAATAACTTACCAGCTTACATGTATGTTTTTTATATTTATCATTTCTCTCATTTATGTATTCTGACAACACTGATGGTGGCAGTGAGGACGAGTATTCATACGTTTTGTCACACTTCCGTATCAGCTGATGCACCCGCACACGCTATTTCCCTGACAATATTAAATTAAAAATATGTTTGCTGTTTGTTCTTAATGCTTTTTGTCAATTTTCGTCATAATATCAATTCAAAACAATAGCGATTTTGCGGGAATGACGAGTGACAATGCCTAACGGTAGATACTGGAACTGCTGTACGTATTTTAATAAGATATTTATATGCTTTTATTCTTATTTACAGTACAATAACATGATTTTATGTGCTTTTGTTTTTATTTATAGCATTGGGATCCATATCCTCGAACAAGGAAAGTCCTTTTCAATAAATGCAAATGCCTGCTGCTTTCTTATTCTTATTCTTATTCGTATTCGTATTCTTATTCTTATTATTATTATCATTATTATTATTATTATTATTATTATTATTATTATTATTATTATTATTATTACTATTATTATTATGACGAGTGACGACGCCTAACTGTAGATATTGGAACTACTGTACTTATTTTAATAAGATATTTATATGCTTTTATACTTATTTATTGTACAATAACCTGATTTTATGTGCTTTTGTTTTTACTTATAGCATTGGGATCCATATCCTCAAATAAAGAAAGTCCTTTTCGATAAATGCAAATGCTTGCTGGATTCTTATTCTTATTCGTATTCTTATTCTTATTATTATTATCATTATTATTATTATCATTATTATTATTATTATTATTAATATAATTATTATTACTATTATTATTATGATGAGTGACAACGCCTAACGGTAGATATTGGAACTACTGTACGTATTTTAATAAGATATTTATATGCTTTTTTTCTTAATTTATTGTACAATAACATGATTTTATGTGCTTTTGTTTTTATTTATAGCATTGGGATCCATATCCTTAATCAAAGAAAGTCCTTTTCGATAAATGCAAATGCCTGCTGCATTCTTATTCTTATTCGTATTCGTATTCTTAAACTTATTCGTATTCTTATTCTTATTATTATCGTTGTTATTATTATTATTATTATTATTATTATTATTATTATTATTATTATTATTATTATTATTACTATTATTATTATGACGAGTGACAACGCCTAACGGTAGATATTGGAACTACTGTACGTATTTTAATAAGATTTGATATGCTTTTATTCTTATTTATTGTACAATACCATGATTTTATGTGCTTTTGTTATTATTTATTGTACAGTAACATGATTTTGTGTGCTTTTAATGGTTTTCTAGTGATATTATGATTCCAATATTTGTAGCGGAGTATGATTGCCTTTTGCAGTCCTCTGGAACCAAAGATAGATAGATATATATATATATATATATATATATATATATATATATATATATATATATATATATATATATATATATATATATATATATATATATATATATATACCTAGTTCTTAGAATAACGCAAAGATAGGTTCTCAGAAGTGCCGCGTATTGTAAAAATTGCGTAAAGTGACGAGTCAATTCTCATAAGAAAAAATTATAATGTATATAGATACTTTTCACAACCGTACATAGACACACTGTGCCAAAGATATAAGATAAGTAAATCATTTTTTACAAGTACATAACAAAGCAAAGAGACCTGTATCTCTATGTAAGAGAACAAAAGATATTCAGATTTACTGTACAGCATGCAAATTAACATACTGTACTCTATTATGCAGTGGGCAACAGGCATACACTGGGACCTTCATGGTGGCGATGAGCACGTAACTTAAGCGGTAGAAGAGGAGAAGGATGTGGGAGAACGAACCTCTATCTACAGACGTAAACAAATAAAAAATAACCAAAGCAAGACTAAAAAACTACAACAAAAATTTCTTTATGCCATATTTGCCTTGAGACAAATGATGGGAAAGCATCGGGAGAAACAGAAAGGACTGCATATGGTCTTTATTGACCTGGAAAAGGCATATGATCGAGTACCATGTCAAGAGGTGTGGAGGTGTATTAGAGAAAAGAGAGTCCCACGCAACAGTCATGGAATGAGGGTGGTGGCAGTGAGCACGTGACGTAAGCGGTAGCGGAAGAGGAGGAGGAAGCATTAGAACGAACCCATCTGCAAACGTAATCAAAGATAAAATAAAAATTATTAACAAATGCAAGACTAAATAACTAAATAAAATTTACATTATGCAACACCTGAATTACTGTAACAAAAAAAAAGATAACACACATTCTACTCACTCTATTATATGGTGAGCAACAGGCATGGGATGAGTGTAGTGGCGGTGAGCACTTGACATAAGCAGTATAAGAAGAGAGAAGGAACCCCTATCTGCAAACGTAAAAAACAATTAACAAATGCAAGACTAGAAAACTGATTTTTTTTATTATGCAACGCCTGAATTACAGTAACAAAAAAAAATATAAAACACATTCTACTCACTCTATATACGGTGACCAACAGGTATGGGATGAGCGTGGTGGCGGTGAGCACTTGACATAGGCGGTATTAGAAGAGGAGAATGAACCTCTATCTGCAAAAGTAAAAAACAACAAATGCAAGACTAGAAAACTAAATTTTAACATTTTGCAATGCCTGAACTACTATAACAAATATAAATATAAAACACATTCTACTCACTCTATATACGGTGAGCGACAGGTAGGGGCCGAGCATGGTGGTGGCGAGCATTTAACATAAGGGGTAGGAGAAGAGGAGAGGGAAGCGTTAGAACAAACCCCTAGCTGCAAAAATAAAGCTACAGTAACAAAAAAATTAATAACAGCAAGAGTAGAATTTTTTTTTCATTATGCAATACACAGTAATAATGTAAATAAAAAATATTACACACATTCTACTCTCTTTATATATGGCGAGCAACAGACGTCAAGCGTGTTTGAGGCGAGCAGGTGACATAAGTGGTAGGAGAAGAGGAGGAAGTGGAAGAGCCAACCCCTAGCTGGAAAAATAAATAAAGCTACCATTAAAAAAATGAAAAACAATGCTAGAAAACTCATTTTTTTTAATTATGCAATGCCTGAATATAATATTGTAGTATGATATTAAAATCATAACAAAAAACCGTAAAAGATTACAGAGGTATACTTACTCTATGTACAATGGGCAACAGTCATGCTGGGACGAGCGGGGTGGCGTTGAGAAGGTAAGTTAAATGGTAGGAGAGGGAGGTGAAGAGGAGGAGGAGGAATGGGGAGAGCTAACCCCTGGTTGTGGTTGGGGTTCACACTGCTTAGATGTACTTGGCTGAGGGTCATCAATATCACTTCTTTTGACTGAGAAGTAAGCATCAAGAGTTGCCTGCCGTGCAATCCTCCTTGTGGTGATCTGTCTATCACACACAGTTTCATTAGTTATACCTTGTGTGTGTTTTATTGTAATACCATAAGTAATATTGTGCATCTACCTACATGAATATATTCATTGAGAGACTA
>JAXCGZ010013967.1:0-42673 GCA_037179515.1 Halocaridina rubra | reverse complement strand
AATTAAGAAAGATAAATAATAAAACAAAAGTATTTTCCCCCACGTATTCGAACTGATAAAAATGGGAAAGAAAATGGCCCCTCCGTCTTTGAGAACGATTGGTGGAAGAACAAATATTGTATTTTTTTTGTTTTAAGAGAGCTTTAAGAAAATTAGCTTCAAAGCCTCCCTTAGATTTAAGTTATTTAGAATAAGTGTCATTGATCAATTGTGCATGTTGAATTCCAATTTTTTTTTTCTCACTATAATGTGTGTTAAATGTTACAATTTGCAAAAATCATAATAAATTGTATTTTGCATTATGTAAATAACGTAATTGTGATGTTAAGTTTTTCTGTTTAAATATTATCATTGTTTAAGTCATGATTTAATCTTTGCAGATCATAACCAACTGTATTTTATATTATGTAATTAACGTAATTGTGTTCATTGAGTTCTCCTATCAGTTTGTCCTTGAATAGTATTTACATATTGTAATTGTGACTATTTTTAATTTTTTCACACCATGACAAATGTTTTGTTTTAGTAAGTAATTGCATATATCATGTCCAAATGTATTTTGTACTATTTGAGTAATGTAATAGCTTTATTAGCTTTGTTCTTAAATAATTTTCTCAATGCTTACTAGCTATATATTGCAATTGTGAATATTTAATTTTGATTTTTTGCCTTTAATTACAATGCTTATTATAAGGAATATATTTTTCTTTTGTCAGTTTTTTGCATAGTAATTTTGATATTCCTGTAATCAGTTTAGATAATTATATGAGATTGAAATAGTTTCATAAGTTAGTTCATTAGTTAGTTCTGCCCCCCCCTTTTTTTTTTTTTTTTAAATAATGATAGTTAAAAAATTATAATGCTCTCATGAAAGTAGTTATGCTTAGTCCAAAATATTGGATATATTTCAGAGTGGTGGTGGGGGGTGTTTTATGGCATTTCATAGATGCCTATAGCCTCACTCGGCATTTCATAGATGCCTATAGCCGCTAGAGGGCAGAGGGCACACCCAAATACCTGCTGCCACAGGACTGGCCCACAGAGCCTGTGTTAGTCAGAAGTCAGCACTTGCCGGGGGCAGACCTACGTCCATAGTTAGACACCTATCAAGAAGGGGGCGGGAATAGAGAGTGATAGGATCTATATGAATGGGAGCTTTGAGGTGTTAAATAAGTGTGTACTCTAATAAATAACTTTAAAGAAGAAGACGCATACCTCTCCATTACTGACTTCGCTACTTATAGTATATTGATAGTGCTATTAAAACCACTATCCGACAAAGTATTTCGTTCGTTACTGTTTCCCTCGTGTAATTAAAACTATATATATATATATAATTATATATACAGTGTTACCTCCCTTATCGCGGTAGTTCGGTTCCGGGACCCGGCGCGAACCAGGAAATCCGCGGAGTAGGATCAGCCTATATGTACATAGATATTTTAATGTATTTTTACATTTACACTGTATAAACCCTCCTTGTACTGTTAAAAAAACACCCTTTACGTTATAAATAACAGCAAGCAACGTAATTTTTTATGAAAGTGATAGGAAAACTTACCGTGAATGAGGTGATGATGACTTTACATACATAGGTACAGTATTTTACAATAATTTTTACGTTTATGTAAAATAGCGGCCGACATCCACAAACTATTTTCCTTCTTTCAACATATCTAAGAGTTTCACTTATCTACAATGGTTAACATTTTCCTTTGCCGCTTAGGCTCACTACAAGAAGCCTTAGAAGATGAAGGATGCTTGGGAGGCATTGCAAAGGTTAAAATATGCGAGTAAAGAAATCACAAGCAAAACATATTAATAATAATAAGCACAACGTGAATGGCGCACACGAGTGAGGCGAGACAATGGAAGATGGTGGAAGCCTTTGTCCGAAACGCTGATAGCGGTATCGTATTTTACATGTTGCAATACTGTTAGTATTTATGTTTTTTACTATTTTTTACTGTTTTATTATTCTTAGGCTAAGAAATACTTTTTTTTTATCAATAAAATCATGAAACTACTGGAAATATAAATATATATGCTAGCTCACATAGCTGCGACCCCAATACATTGTACGCTATCGAACACAAGCAAAACGTTTAATAAGCACAACGTGAACGGCGCACAAGTGAGTTAGACTGAACGAGTCTTTGTCCAAAACACTGATAGCGGTATCGTATTTTACATGTTGCAATACTGTTAGTATTTATGTTTTTTACTATTTTTTACTGTTTTATTATTCTTAGGCTAATAAATACATTTTTTTATCAATAAAATCATGAAACTACTGGAAATATATATGCTAGCTCACGTAGCTTCGACCCCAATACATTGTATGCTATCGAACACTATTTCGCATGATGCAATACTGTGAGTTGTACTGTATGTACGTATATCATTCAGTTATTAGTACAATGTATATTAATTTAAAATTCATTTACTTATTTGATGATTGAACAAAATCTATTGTATTTATTCATTGTAATTTGGACCAAATATTCCTTTTGTAAAGATTATACTGTACTTTTCAAAAGAGGTGGTCAATAAACGTATCTATCTATCTATCTATCTAAATTTATGTCTTTTACTATTTTTTACTGTTTTATTATTTGTAGGCTGGGAAATATTTTTTTCTTTATCAATTAGATAATGAAATATGTTTTTTTCAATAAAAAAAAATGAAAATACTGAGAATTTTTTTTTTTAATATTTTAATACTTTTGCATATACCCATGAAATAAAATGATAATTTATCCAAAAAAAAAAAAAAAACGCGATACAGTGAGGACGTGCTTCCAGTAGCTCTAGTCTTGACCATACTTAGTACAATGGAGAGTGGTGGTGTTCTTTGTGCTGGCTGTGTTAGTGGTAGTTGTGTTGGTGGTGGTGTCGTTGTTGGTGCTGTTTGTGGCTGTGCTGGGGATTTGTCCTCGCCTGACGCAAGCAAACTCATTTTTAATTTAAGAAATGAGTTGGCCGCTGTCAGGCAGGAGGTCAGATCCTTAGCTGAGGAGAACAGGGATCTGAGAGGTAAGGTAGAGGTGTTAACCAGGAAGGGACAATTGAATAGAGAAGACGACTGGAAAGTTGTGAATAAGGGTTCAACGAAGATTGTTCTTAAGAAAAATGATACTTTTAGACTACAAGTTGCTAATTCATTTAGTTCACTTAGAGATGAAGGTGACAGTGGTGGCAGTAATTCTTCAGGACCCATAGAGGCAGATAGGTGTACTAGCGATCGTAGAAATGGAAGTGGGAAAAGCTCTCAGGTCAAGAGCCTAGGTAAGTCTCCCAAGGTCGGAGTAACCCATCCTCCGGATAAGTCTCGTTCTTTGGTAATTGTAGGGGATTCACTATGCAGATATGTAGACAGGAAACTCAGGCATAGTGTTAGAGGAAAATATTTTTTCCCTGGAGCAGGTATGAAGAAGGTGGGTGAGTCAATAAATAGCTGGATTGAGAAAAAAGATGTTTGTTTGATAGCTGGGGGAAATGACGTGCAGGATGGTAGAAGTGAAGAGCTGATTAGGTTGTATAGACAAGCCCTGGATAAGATCAGGAAAAGGGGTGCAGTTCCTGTGATGTGTGGTATTCTCCCTAGGCTTAGCCAAAGTTCAGAGTGGTGGTCTCGAGCTATAGGAGTAAATGCTAGGATGAAAGTCTTCTGTCGGGAGAATAATATAGGTTTTATAGACGGGTGGGATCACTTCACTAGTCGTAAGCATATGTATGCAAGGGATGGAGTGCATCTTTCTAATTCAGGTGTCTCGGTATTGGCTGGTATGATAGACAGAGAGGTAGGGGGGTTTTGTTAGACACAAATAATGAAATGATTAATACTTGTGCAGAGAAATTAGTCAGTAAGGGTTCAGTAAATAGTGGGTCAAATAACTGGGAGTCTAAGGATAAGAACCATTTGTTACATAGAACAAATATTAACAAAAAGAATAGCCACAAGAAGGGTAAAGCAAGAGAAAGTATAAAAGTATATTATACAAATAGCCGTAGTTTAGGTAACAAGATAGAAGAACTGAGAGCCATAGTATGTAGTGAGAGACCGGATATAATATGCATTAGTGAAAGTTGGATTAATTTAGAAAGCAAACACCTTAAATCTGAGTACATAATTACAGGATATAAACTTTATAATGCTGATCGTAGTGCAGATAGAGGAGGGGGAGGGGTAATTATGTATATTAAAGATAGCCTCAGAAGCTGCATTAAGTCTGGAATTAAGACAAATCTAAATTCAGAAACCTTATGGGTTGAAATTAAAAATAATATAGAAAGTCTAGTTGTAGGAGTAGTCTACAGACCACCTGATCTAGACAATATAGAGTCGCAAGTTATATATGATGAAACTTCTAAAGTGACCAGGTCAAATAGAGTTTGCATTGTAGGCAATTTTAATTTTAGACATATTAACTGGGAAACCATAACAGGTGATAGTAGCTCTAAGGAGTTTTTGGAAGTAGTAGAAGACAATTTCCTTTCTCAGCATGTACTTGAAGCAACACGGGGGGTGAATACACTAGATTTAGTTCTTAGTAATAGAGAGAATATGGTTACAAATTTAGAAGTTGGTGAAAAATTGGGCAACAGTGACCATGATTCCATTAGATTTAACATAATTTTCAAAGAAACTATAAAGGAAAATAAGAATATTGTTCCAAACTTTAGAGCAGGAGATTTTGAGGGCTTAAAAACTAAATTATCTAATGAGGTATGGGAAGGGATTTCTGGGGTATAGATGTGGGTAGTTAATCCAGCAGGTCAGGTCGCAGGTAACGGATTACTCCGAAATTTGGGTACCACATGCCAAGGATTATCACAAGATAAGATCAGTACATTAAATTCTCTCACAGGAAAGAACAGCAGTCCGTCAGTTAATATAAATTTGGATGAGGAATATAACAATTTTGTCATGACTCTTTAGAATAGTCAGAGAGACTATATTCCCATGAAACATTGCAGATCAAGAAAAAATGACCCTAAATGGATGAACAATAGAATAAAGAATCTTATAGGTATTAAAAGAGGAATATACAGGAAACTAAAAAGAGGTGAAGAGCATGTGAGGCAGCAATATATACAGTTAAACAGGGAAGTTAAAAAGATAGAGAGTCGAAAAGAAAATACGAAGTTAGAATAGCAGGAGAAGCTAAGGAAAATCCTAAAGGGTTTTATCAACATTATCAAACAAAATTTAAGGAAAAAGTCGGACCAATTGAAGTAGCAAATGGCCATATCACAGATGACGATAAAGTGATCTGTACATGTTTAAATGATTATTTCTTATCTGTATTTACCAATGAAAACTTGGAAAATATTCCGGAAGTAGAATCCATTTACAGAGACAGTCCCGATAAAATACTTAGTTCCATAAATATTACGAGAGAGGAGGTAATAAAAGAAATAGATAAATTAAAGGCTCATAAATCTCCGGGACCTGATGGAATATATGCTAGAATATTAAAGGAATGCAAGGAAGAGCTTAGTTGTCCACTAACTGCATTATTTAATAATTCAATAAAATTAGGATCGGTACCCATGGAGTGGAAATTGGCAGATGTGGTACCAATATTTAAAAAAAGGAGAACGAGTTAAAAAGAATAATTATAGGCCGGTAAGTTTAACGTCAACAGTGGGTAAGATTCTAGAATCCATAATTGCAAATAAAATAAGGGCACATCTAGAATTACACAGACTGATAAAACTTTCACAACACGGGTTTCTTAAGGGTTTTTCGTGCCTTACAAACTTACTGTCTTTTTATTCAGAAGTTTACGAGGAAGTAGATTGTGGCAAAGAATATGATACAATATATCTAGATTTTAGCAAAGCGTTTGATAGAGTTCCTCACAAAAGATTAGTTACAAAGCTGGAAGCTCATGGTATAGGAGGAGCTGTTCTCAGATGGATCAAACAATGGTTAAAACACAGAAAACAGAGGGTTTGCATAAATGGAGACAAATCAGAGTGGGGCTCGGTTACTAGCGGGGTACCACAAGGCTCGGTACTGGGTCCCCTATTATTCATCGTATATCTAAATGATCTGGATTCGGATATCAGTAGTAACCTAAGTAAATTCGCAGACGACACTAAAATAGGTAGAACTATAAATGGAAAAGAAGACATTCATGCTTTACAGGAAGATCTAAATAGATTATCTGAATGGTCGGACAAATGGCAAATGGAATTTAATGTTGAAAAATGTAAAGTAGTTAAAATGGGTACTATAAAAGACAATACTAGTTATAAGCTAAATAACCATGAAATCATAAGTTCTCAGTGTGAAAGGGATTTGGGAGTTCTTGTGAGTAGTAGTCTTAAGCCAAGAGAGCAATGCACAGCAGTCAGAAATAAAGCAAACAGAATTTTAGGATTTATCTCAAGAAGCGTTAGCAATAGGACGGAAAAAGTTATTTTGCAGCTCTATCTTGCATTAGTTAGGCCCCATTTAGATTATGCTGTGCAATTCTGGTCACCCTATTATAGAATGGAAATTGAATCCTTGGAGAGAGTGCAGCGAAGAATGACCAAGATGATACACAATATCAGAAATCTACCATATGAGGACAGATTAAAAAAACTTAATCTACATTCTCTAGAGAGGCGGAGAGTTAGGGGGGATATGATGGAAGTGTATAAATGGTTTAAAGGGATTAACAAGGGAGATATTAATAAAGTTTTAAAAATTCATGATCAAACCAGAACTCGTAATAATGGATTTAAGCTTGATAAATTTAGGTTCAGAAGGGAAATTGGTAAAAATTGGTTTGGTAATAGAGTAGCTGATGCATGGAACAAGCTTCCTAGTAGGATAGTAAATGCCAATACCTTATACACCTTCAAATGTAGATTAGATAGACATATGACAGAGGTAGGGTGGGTATGAATAGGTTAGTGCTTATTAGAAAAATCATAAACAGAAAAATAGAATAAATAAGTAGAGTAGAATAGAATAGGTTAGACATGCTGAAAATACAATTAAAAAATGGAGCTGCCTCGTGTGTGCCAGTAGGCATGTTGCAGTGTCCTCTATTCTTATGTTCTTATGTTCTTATAACCGGGGGAACACTGTATATATATATATATATATATATATATATATATATATATATATATATATATATATATATATATATATATATATATATATATATATATATATATATATATATATATATATATATATATATATATATATATATATATTTGGTAAACAAAGCAGATACAAACTTATTAGAATTTTATGATGAGGTAAGCCGAATCTTACAGGAAAGAGAGGGCTGGGCAGATTGCATATTCCTAGACTTCCAGACAGCGTTTGACACTGTTCCACATGGAAGACTTATTAGGAAGCTGCAAGCAATGGCTAGAATAGGTGGATATGTCTTGGAATGGATAAAACCTTCCTTAGAAGGAAGGGAACAGAGGGTTAGAGTAAGACACTCAGTGTCTGAATGGAGAAGAGTTAGTAGTGGAGTTCCACAGGGTTCAGTTTTAGGGCCACTTTTGTTCCTTGTATATGTAAATGACCTACCAGAGTCTGTAAATTCATTCATGAATATGTTTGTAGATGATGCAAAGATTGTGAAGAAAGTAAAAAACGAGAACAATGGTAGAGTACTTCAGGAGGATCTAAATAGTCTGCATGAGTGGTCAGAAAAGTGGCTAATGAAATTCAATACTTCAAAATGTAAGGCAATGAGAATGGGTACAAGTTCAAGAAGGGCCAAGCTTTACTACTCGGTGGCTGGAGTACAGCTTCAAGAGACAGAAAATGAGAGAGACCTAGGAGTAAACATACTGGCAGATTTGTCTCCAGAAATACATATAAATGGCATAGTAAGGGCAGCATATGCATTCTTATCAAATGTAAGGGTAGCCTTCAGGCACATGGACAAGGAAATGTTCAGAAATATTTATGTAACCTATGTGAGGCCAAAACTCGAATATGCAGACCCCTTTTGGTATCCACACTTGAAAAAGCACATAGCTAAGCTTGTAAAAGTTCAAAGACATGCCACGAAACTGGTGCCAGAAATACGCAATCTCAGTTATGATTAGAGGCTGAGGGAATTAGACTTAACATCACTCGAAGTTAGAAGATTGAGGGGGGTAAAGTGACAGTCTTTAAATTCCTTCATGGTTATGATAGAGTGGATAGGGATCGATATTTTGATATGGCTGGCTCTAGAACTAGAGGTCATAGTTTGAAGCTTGATAAGAAAAGTTCTTTGCAGGATGTAAGGAAATACTTTTTCAGTGTAAGAGTAGTTGATAATTGGAATTGGCTAAGCGAGGAGGTAGTTAATGCTATCTCAATCCATAGTTTTAAGGACAGGTATGATAAGTATGACTAAGTATAAAATGGAACCGATGAGGAGACGGGAAGATACGAGCTTTGGGCTCTTTCCCGTAAACATAAGGAGAAGACAGTGGTAATCTCAGGCATAAGTGAATCCCAGGAGCCAACATGGCAGGGGAGACTTGAAGAAAATAAAGCTAGGGTTGTAGACCTGATAAGAAAGCTTGGAGTAGTATGTGGTCCTGAGGATATTGTAAACATACACCAACTAGGTAAATATTCGAGGGAAGGAAAGCCGAGACCAACAAAAGTAACCTTTGAGAGAGGGGAAACATGTAGGGAAATATTGTTGAGAAAAAAAAGTCTAAAAGACCTTCAAGAATGCAAAGAAGTGTTCATTAGACGATACAGAACACAGGAAGAGATGGGAAAGATAAAAAACTTGTTGCAAGAGGCAAGAAGGTTAAATGATGAAAGAAATGAAGAAGAGAAGAAAAATTTTCGTTTCAGAGTTCTTCCAGACAAAGGGGAGATAAAGAAGATAATGACAGAAGATCAGGGGATGGGGCCTCATTAAGATTGTTATACACAAATGCTGATGGATTAGCTGGTAAGGCAGTAGAATTAAAAGATAGGATTCACAACAGTAAGGCAGATATAGTAGCAATCACAGAGACTAAGTTGAGTGAGGACATAAACAGTGTCACAGTTTTTCCTAAGGGCTTCAGAATACTAAGGGTTGAAAGATCTGAGGGGACTGGTGGAGGGATAGCACTGCCCATAAGTGAGAGGATTCAAGTTGAAGAAATAAACTTGGCTATAGAAAGTGAGTTCAGGGAATTTCTTGTTTGCTCGCATAAATACTGGGTCAGAGAGCATTATAATAACTGTTGTATACAACCCACCAAGGAACCAAAATAGGCTTGAAGTTTATGAGGAAAGTCATATAGGTACTATTGAAGTCATAAACTCAGTTGTTAACATGGCACGGGAAAAAAAATGTAGGATTTTGATTATGGGAGACTTTAATCATAAAGAGATAGATTGGATAAATCTTGACCCACACAGTGGTGAGGACTCATTCGGGGCAAGATTCCTAGATTGCGTACAAGGGAATTTCCTACACCAACATGTAATGGAACCAACAAGGGCCAGGGGTGGGGATGAGCCATCACTACTTGATCTAGTGTTCACAGATAATGTGTTGGATATTGAAAATATTGAGTATGAACCACCAATTGGAAAGAGTGACCACTGTGTGTTGTTGATGGAGTATATCATTGAAGATATTCTTCCTGAGAGTAGAGGCACTGAGGACATGAGGAGGAACTATCCGAAAGGAGATTACATCAAAATGAATGAGCTTTATGCAGTTATTGACTGGAGAACCTTATTTTACAACAAATCTGTACAAGAAATGTATGACATCTTTTGTGAGAAATATGGGAAGATAGTAGATTGCTGCATACCTGTCACCAAAGTAGGTGTAATTCATGCCAGAGAGAAATGGTTCGATAATGGGTGTAAAAGAGCTAAGGAGTGGAGAGACAAATGATGGAAAAGGTATAGGAGAAAAAAAATAAATGCCTGGCAAACCTACAAAAGAGCAAGAAATGACTACCTAAGTAAAAGGAGAGAGGCAGAGAGAGATTATGAGAGGGACATCACCAGGAAGGCTAAAGAAAATCCCAAGCTTTTCCACAGCTTTATCAGAGGAAAACTGAAGGTAAAAGAACAGGTTTTAAGGCTAAAGAGAGCGGATGGAAGCATCACTGAGACGGATGAAGAGATCTGCAAAGAATTGAACAAGGAGTTTCAATCAGTATTTACAGTAGAAAATACCCCACCCCCTCAGATTGCAGTGATAGAAGCTCAAGGGCCGGTATTAGAGAACATCAACCTTACAGCCACAGAGGTATGCAAAGCGCTGATGGATTTAGATGTTCATAAAGCTACAGGTCCTGATGACATATCCCCTCATGTGCTTAAAAAATGCGCAAACACAATATCAGTGGCACTAAGTATCATATTTAAGGAGTCACTGGAGTCGGGGGAGATTCCAAGATGCTGGAAACAAGCAAATGTGATACCTATCTTCAAAAAGGGAAGGAGGGATACGGCTCTGAACTATAGACCAGTTTCCTTGACCAGCATAGTTTGCAAACTTATGGAGAAACTACTAAGGAAACATATCTCTCTTCACTTGGAATCCTTCAACTTTTTGTCAGTGAGGCAACATGGCTTCAGAGAAGGTAAATCAACAGTAACAAACTTATTAGAATTTTATGATGAGGTAAGCCAAATCTTACAGGAAAGAGAGGGCTGGGCAGATTGCATATTCCTAGACTTCCAGAAAGCGTTTGACACTGTTCCACATGGGAGACTTATTAGGAAGCTGCACTCAATGGCTAGAATAGGTGGAAATGTTTTGGAATGGATAAAAACTTACTTAGAAGGAAGGGAACAGAGGGTTAGAGTAAGACACTCAGTGTCTGAATGGAGAAGAGTTAGTAGTGGAGTTCCACAGGGTTCAGTTTTAGGGCCACTTTTGTTCCTTGTATATGTAAATGACCTACCAGAGTCTGTAAATTCATTCATGAATATGTTTGCAGATGATGCAAAGAATGTGAAGAAAGTAAAAAACGAGAACAATGGTAGAGAACTTCAGGAGGATCTAAATAATCTGCATGAGTGGTCAGAAAAGTGGCTAATGAAAGTCAATACTTCAAAATGTAAGGTAATGGGAATGGGTACAAGTGCAAGAAGGCCCAAGCTTGACTACTCGGTGGCTGGAGTACAACTTCAAGAGACAGAAAATGAGAGAGACCTAGGAGTAAACATACTGGCAGATTTGTCTCCAGAAATACATATAAATGGCATAGTAAGGGCAGCATATGCATTCTTATCAAATGTAAGGGTAGCCTTCAGGCACATGGACAAGGAAATGTTCAGAAATATTTATGTAACCTATGTGAGGCCAAAATTCGAATATGCAGCCCCCTTTTGGAATCCGCACTTGAAAAAGCACATAGCTAAGCTTGAAAAAGTTCAAAGACATGCCACGAAACTGGTGCCAGAAATACGCAATCTCAGTTATGATGAGAGGCTGAGGGAATTAGACTTACCATCACTCGAAGCTAGAAGAGTAAGGGGGGATATGGTGACAGTCTTTAAATTCCTTCATGGTTATGATAGAGTGGATAGGGATCGATATTTCGATATGGCTGGCTCTAGAACTAGAGGTCATAGTTTGAAGCTTCGTAAGAAAACTTCTTTGCAGGATGTAAGGAAATACTTTTTCAGTGTAAGAGTAGTTGATAATTGGAATTCGCTAAGCGAGGAGGTAGTTAATGCTATCTCAATCCATAGTTTTAAGGACAGGTATGATAAGTATCACTAAGTCTAAAATGGAACCGATGAGGAGACGGGAAGATACGAGCTTTGGGCTCTTTCCCGTAAACACAATTAGGTATTCACAATTAGGTAATCACTCTAGGTACACTACTAGCAGCAGGCCTATCATATAAGTCATATTTTTACCAGAATGCCTACTTTAGAAAAGGAAGAATTATTAACGACAATGACCTATTTTAAGTTTAGGAATGTCTCGTTGTTTTTTCCATGTTAAAGAAAGCTTCATGTGCAAGTTGGAAAGTTTTGATGGGACTTAGGAGCTTACTAAAGTTCGTGTCCTGCACGGACCAGAAGAAGAAGAAGAAGAATAAGAAGAAAACATACTGGAGTTCATGAAAGAACGGAAATAATTGTTTATTTCAGTTATTGGTAAAGAAGTGTTGTGACAGGTAAATGCAGGGGAATACTGTGGTGATATAATTTTACTTCAGTTATTGGTGAAGAAATGTTATGACAGATAAATGCAGGGGAATACTGTGGTAAATTTGTACTTTCACACTACCAGTTAAGAAAAACTTGAAAATTATTAGGGTAGGTTCACCCCTATATAAAGAAACGGGTTGGTAATTAGATATTGTTTTAGGTAGTTTTGGATATTTTCTCATTATAATTTTATTTCACTCAGTAAGGATGTGAAAGTAAGCATTTACCAGTTAAGATTCGTTATGTGGACCAGTTCCATAGCCTACCCGAGAAGTCGGTGTACAAACACTTCGGCAATGTGCCGTGCTTCTGTGAAAACACCCAAATTCACACTCTTGAGGTATGTAAGGCTTCACATATGAATTAGGTTAGGTTAATTGAGGTAGTTTAGGCTAGTTAGATTGAGTACCCATTGCCTCCCACCAATATCGACCCTAACTAAAAAAAACTAATTTGAAAAAAAAAAAAAAACAATCATCAGGTTAATTCGGAGTATTAAAACTTCTCAGAAAATAATAGTTTAGTACAAAATTTGAAGGGTACGTAAAACGAATCTTAACTCATTTACCAATAGTGGGTTTGGTATCACTGTACTATTTCGTTAGATATATGCTTTGTAGGGTTAGCTTGTAACTGATTGTGCTCTGCTGGTACCAAGTTGGTATTTTATTTGATTGATTCGTTTTATGCACCCTTTCAATTTTTGAACCAATCTACTTTCTGACAAGCTTTAATGTGTTTTGAACCACTTTGATTGCTATTTTTCTCTGAAATCTTAATTTTTTGCTCTAGGTTCAACATTGGTAGGTGGCGGTAATCACCCAAATTTCCTAAATTAATCTAACTTAACTACCTAACTTAAGTTAAAATTTGAAGTCTTACATAGCTTCAGAGGGTGAATTTGAGTATTTATACAGTAAAGTGGTACATACCAGGAGGTTGTGGTAATTCTGATTTCTGGAGTAGACTATGGGAGGGGTGCATAAAACGAGTCTTAACCTTTATATCAGTGGTTTTATTGCTCTTTTACACTAAGTTAGATTGTTTTGGCAATCTGTGTCCAATTAGACAAACAAATCATGTCAAATTTAAGATCGGTGTAATTGTTCAGTTTTACCCTGAACTCTTTTGGAAAGACATGTGACATTTTTGTCGATAAAAGTTTTACAATGACCACAATATGGAAGTGACAGTTTTCGTTGATACTATTAGATGTTGGCATCAATGAAACTACAAGTGTCTGAGCTCAAGACTTTGCTTAGGAAAATTAATGCCTGTTTCTAAAGCTCTCATGTAAGTACAGTTGCAACAAAACTTGGGATGTCAATGAATGAAGGTTACATTTTCAAGTAGTGTAATTTGAAGGTTATATATTTACGTTCAAACCTCAAGAAGGAGAATATCTAATATGACATTATATTAGGTTTGTTTAGATCTGTTCACCCTGAGATGAGCAATGAGCTGATTAAAGAAAATATTGTTTTTGGTTGTGTTAGATATTTTGTTGATATTTTATACATTCATTTCTATCGTAGGGAATAGGTAAGGAAACACTTCATATCCTACTCGAATATATGGATTAATAATGACACAAAACAGCAAGCATCAACAACTACAACATTTCAATTATTGGGGTGTGAAAGTAAACATTTAATGTCCTTCACGAATATATGGATTAATTTTGACACAGAAAGGCAGATAGCAACAGCAACATCAAATCACTTGTAGGGGATATGAAAGTATATATTTATTGTAGTCCAAGCTGAATGTACCAAATTTACGTTTCATTTAATACCAGATGTAGTGTTACATGGAACGGGACCTATCTTAGTTATCATAACTTCTTAATTTACATGACCCTGGACCTGTATACTTTCATGAAAGATGCGAAAATTTAGAAAAGAAAACTGTGTTGTTCAAAAATACATACTGTTCTTTCATTTCAATTATATACTTTTCTAACTGGGAGTTACTGTATACACAAAAATCATAACAGTAATGAAAACTTCAGTAATGAGTTATTTATATGCAAAAGGAATTTAATGTTACATGACATGTAGGATTATAATAATTTTTTTAAATTGTTTAAGGACTTTGTAGACATCCTACATATTATTTGGAGAAACTACCAAATCCGTTGTTAAAAAAAAAAGGAAAGGCATATATTAAGAAGTCTACCATGTGTCATGATTTAGTTGATACTGTACTTGTTTAAATTATAATCAAGTATATATATTTTAAGTATGATAAATTAATATTCATATTTTACAGATGTTTTTCCTTGGATAAATGAGTGTCGGTACGAGAAATTTTTTATGTTAAAATTTTAAGAAGCCTTGAAATGTCAAATGGATATTTCCCTTGAAGGAACCAAGACATTATACTGGTAACTTCATTACTTACTGTAACTGATATTGTAAGAGAGAATACCGAAGGGTTTAGTGGTCAGAGACTCCATGCTGGAAAATTTTAGTCAGCGTAGGTTATGGAATCAGCAGTTCAGGAGAAACCTTGCATGTGCAACACATGCAATAAATCTTTCTTACATATAAAAGGCTTGCAAAAACATTATTTTCTTCACTCTGAGAAAAAACCTTTCAAGTGTAGTGAATGTAATAAAACCTTCGCTAGAAAAGATTACTTAAAGCCACATTTGCTATCACACAGTGGAGAAAAACATGTCTGCAATGTCTGCACTTTATCATTCTGCAATGAGAGGAGTTTAAAAAGGCATTTTTTAAAATTTCATAGTGGGGAAAGCCCTCATGTGTGCAATATTTGTAAAAAATCATTTTCTGAAGAAAGGTACCTGAGAGACCATTTTTCTATTTACGGTGGAGAAAAACCTCACATGTGTAACATATGCAGTAAATCTTTCTTAGATATGAGAGGATTGCAAAGGCATTCTTTTATTCACACTGGAGAGAAACCTTTCACATGCAATGAATGTAATAAAAGCTTTTCTAGAAAGGATTACTTGAAACAACATTTGCTTTCACACAGTGGAGAAAAACCTTATGATTGCAAGGTTTGCACTATATCATTCTGCCAAGAGAATACATTAAAAAACCATATATTAAGATTCCACAATGGAGAAAATCCTCATGTGTGTAACATTTGTAATAAATCATTTTCTGAAGAAAGGTATTTGAGAGACCATACTTTTCGTCACACCGGAGAAAAACCTTATGTGTGTAGTATATGTCAGAAAACATTTTCTCTGAAGAAAGATGTACAAAGACATTATCTGCTTCACGCTGGCAGACCGCATGTGTGTTATGTTTGTAATAAGTCATTTGCTCTAAAGCAACATCTAAAACAACATTCCATAATCCACTCTGAGGAAAGACCATATGTATGTGACATTTGTAATAAATCCTTCCGTGAAAAAGTTAAATTACAGAGACATTCCCATGTACATTCCCATGTTGACCTTGATGAAAATGCTACAGTAAAACTGCATATGTGCAATATTTGTAATAAATCTTTTTATCGAAAGCATCATTTGAAGTCACATTCCTTAATTCACAGTGGAGAAAAACTGTTTGTTTGTAATATATGTGGTAAGTCTTACACCAGAAAGCATGCTTTGAATAGACATTCTTTGGTTCACAGTGAATCCAATGATAGCTGTAATGAAGTTGTAGGAATATCAGATGTAATATACCTTAGAGAACCTAATAACATAAAGGTGGAGCCTTGTGACGTTACAATTAAAGAAGAATGTGGTGTTGATTCTGATAATAAATAGACTGAGGAAGGTTTTAGGCTTGCAAAATGACTGTTAAAAGAATTTGTATTGATGCAGAGGAATATAGTGGATGAATTTGTATCAATGCAAAGGTGGAGGGAAATAGTAAACATGGAGCAGTTATTTTTATTGAACTGAATGGAAAAGATACTTGAAATGATCATTACTTTAGAAGGTTGTAAGAAGAGAAGTTACATACGGCAGTTTTATATTAAAATCTATTTTCTTTTTTGAGAAACAGGATAAGTTGAGAATGTACCATTTTAAATTTAAACATTTCAAATGTAAAAATAATTTGATTGCTGTCTATAACAAAAATAGTGTAAAAGATGATGTAATTATAATTTTCCAAACATTATGTGGATAAATGATGCTTTTAGAAAAAGAGAAGCCACTTATAATACAATGGCTTAAGTTAGGCTGTCATGATTTACTTTAACGCAGTTAAGTAATTAAGAATTGTTAAGGTACTTAATTGAATATTGTTTAACACAGTAGCATTCATCTTTATTTTAATATGACTGTAACACTGTGCCAGGCAAAAAAAAAAAATTGCCTTCATCGGGCCTTAGCAAGAAGAAAACAAAGCAAAGAGAAACAGAGTTAGGGAGTGTTGTGTCTTGTCAGATGTGAAGGGATTATAACATGTGCAACGAATATGATGGAATATTCAGTATCTATGTAGACATAGAAAAAGAACCGTAACTAAAAGAAGACTTTATCATCACGCTGACCTATATTCGGCCAAAATACCTTCAGCTGTAGTATGGCGAAGGATGGCTGGTGCCATAGGCCAACCTACTACATATGAATACATATTACTCTAGAATAATTCTCACGATTGTTATAGCTAGGAAGAAGTGTATTTAAATGGTTTAGCATTTTTAAAATTAAAATAATATTCATATAAAACTTGTATTCATTGAAGCCAACAGATACGTTTTATATATATATATATATATATATATATATATATATATATATATATATATATATATATATATATATATATATATATATATATATATATATATATATATATATATATATTATATATATATATATATATATATATATATATATATATATATATATATATATATATGGTTCCAGTTTTACGTCACGGACCCCCTTATCTACCAAGGGCTAGGACGGTTGCCTTCTTGCGAAGGACTTGTTTTGGCAGATGTAATCCTTACGCTGAGTGCATGCCTTTGCTAACCTCAGACCGTGACGGGGCGCGAACCCTCGACCTGACGCCTCAGAGTCGGAGACGCTACCGACTGAGCCACGGCGACTACTATATATATATATATATATATATATATATATATATATATATATATATATATATATATATATATATATATATATATATATATATATATATATATATATATATATATATATATATATATATATATATATATATACACACCTAGTTCTCAGAATAACACGGAGATAGGTTCTCAGAAGTGACGGGTAAATGGAAAATCGCGAGGAAAAATTTTAGATTTTCCATAGGAAACAATGATAAAGGCATAGCTCGTTCCACAACCGTCCATAGACACACTATACCAAAGATATAAGATAAGTAAAACATATTTTATAAGTACATAACAAAGCAGAAAGACCTATAGTTTTTTATATTCACATGCAAATAGTGTACAGTGTAAAAGATATACAGATTTACTGTACAGTAAACAAATTATTGAACTCTATTATGCGGTGGGCAACAGGCTTACACTGGGACGTGCATGTTGGCCAGTGTTGCCAGATAAAGAGGATGTTTTTATTGTCGCATGACTGAAATCTTGCTGAAGTTATATGAAATCCTGAAACCTGAAACCTGAAGCAGGTCCTGAAGAGAAACATGTGAGGCTAGAGATCAAAGGTGAAATTGAACACTCTCTCAAGTGTTTTTCTTGGATACGGCCAATATTAAAAGGGTCACGAAGATATATGACTGGTCCCATGGGACTCAGTACCTGGCGTCAAGTACCTCAAGAGGATGGAGAGACCAAGAAGTCCTCTATTCCCAATATCACACACGAACATTTGACCCATATGTATGTACTTGCCCTGGGGAGATACCCAATGGCAATGGACAATTGCAACCCTCTTCTTTTCAATAGGCTTGTTGAAATAGCCACTCCCCAAAAGAGGAGGGACTCCACTTCGAACCTGGAGTTTATTGGCAGGACTGGATTTCACCTGAAGTTGATTGGCAGAACTGGATGTCAAGACACGCCCTGCCCTTGGGGTATTTCAAGAAGTCCCCGGGGCAGACACAGTTAGTTAGAGACCGGGCCTTGCCAGCAGCAGACTTAACACAGCACAGCTTAGCTAGCCTCCCCCTTGGGGGTGGGAATCAGGAATCATTCGTGACAGGAACTGTAGTAATGGGAGCTCTGAGTACATAGATGTTAAATAATAATAAATCAATATAAAGATGTTTTTCACCAACCACGCTACCATAATTATAACTTGTATGAAATAGTAATCTCACGACATATTTGGTGTCATCAGGTGGAACTGTAACCCACTATGCTACAAATTTGGTGACACTCGGTGGGACACAATCTTACAAATTGGTGTCATCAGATGGGAAGTAAATCCTACAACAGTTATCCTACAAATTGGTGAGCAGCTCGGGATCAATCCACGCCGATACTTCAAAGAAGAGAAAGAAGAATTAAAAATATAGAAGATATAATATATAACATCTATGGAAGAAAAGTTCAAGTGAAGAAAATGAGAGAGTGACGCCGAGAAAGTCAGAGCTCCCCCTTCACCTACAGTATCATATTACCAGATCGAGCCAGTCTCCCCCGCCTCCGTATTGGCAAGGCCCCCCCGCAGCAGTAAAAGTATCAACGAGCGTATTCATGGACGCCACCGTCACAGCGAGCCAAAGTGTGATCGGGGCATTGAGTGAAAATGCCCATTACAAGAAGTATAAGTTGCCGGATCTGACCAAGAAGATGGCGATTCGTCGATTTTACTCGAGAGATGGAGAATTGGGAAGGAACCTCCCGCGCCCAGAAAGGAGAACCCCCTCCTTCCTTGCCTTCTGCCATGAGGTTCTTCAGGACCACCTCCTTGAAACAGCTAAGTACTTGTGATCTGTATCCAGTGAGTAATGGGACAATTATTAAAAGAAATTGAGGTCGGTGGATGCCGCCATTTTACCTTGCAGTTATGCTTTGACTCAGCCAACCCGCCTATGAGGGGTGTGGCTACTAATAAGTTAATAAAAGTAGAATTTCTGTACCCATTACTAACATGGATAATTTGTACTAATAGCTATAAGCAGTAATAAACTCCATTTTTTGTTATAATTTGAAGAATAATAGGATTAATTGCATTTAAAGGGTGTTCCATTTATTTGTATTAATGCCTAACTTGAATTTTAAGAACACGAATGTATTGATTTTAATTGAAAAAATTTAATGTACGTGAAATCATTGTTATTTTTATTTCTTGAAGCGTAAGAAATCGAGTGTTAAGATTGCACCTGTTTTCAAGGTTCTTTCTTTTTTGTAGTTTTTTGTTGCTCCGCGGGAGTAATAATTGAGCGAAAAAAAAAGACATAAATGACAGATCGTTCCTTGTTTTGATGGGGAATTAATATTACGATACGTGTGTGGCATGTATTTTTGAAGAATAAGAAATTTTGTGATATTATTTAGAGATGAGTTTTTAATTTCGCACTATGCAGGCGAAAATAACAGTAAACTTGAGAGAATTTGGGCTGTACTGGGGATTGGGTGGTTTCTCAAGTTAACCCTAACGTATCTTAGAAGGGAGAAAGAATGGGGTCTAATAGCCGTGAGGGATACGCCTCGAGACCGCCAACAAGCTCATACCCTCAGTGTTGGAGGGAAGAAAGAGAGTTATTGTGTAGCTAGGACGCACCCTAGTGGGGGTAGATAGGGACCTAGGACTGGTGAGGCAGTCATGTGACCACATGGCCCAACCAAGATTTCACCAACCCACTCCTTCAAAGTGATAAGGGAAGGGAAGCACATGTGCAGTAAATAGAAAAATGACTAGAAGGGAATTTTTCAGAGAGAAAGATGATGAGTGTATTGAATATGTAGCGAATGTGAGAGAGAATGAGTATGAGTGACTGGGGGTATAATGGGGGGGTTGCTCTAGGGGATGAAATCGCGGGAAAGACCATTGGGAAGCATGATTGGGGGTAGTCTGCTAGGGTAGTTCCCCTGCTGGCTAGTACAGTGGTAACGCGCTGGCTTCGCATTCACGAGGTCGAAAGATCGGTTCCCGTCCAAGACCGAGAGTTTAAGCTGTTTACTGGCAGGAACTGCTGTGGTTGGACACCACAGTGGGGGGTTGGGGCTTGCCCTGGCTGACGAATACCCATTGTATTGAAATGGAAATAAAAGTTTGTTTTTTGTTTGTTTGCTTCGCCGGGTCTATGTGCATGCCATATCAGTGTAGTTTTAATGGGAGGTGCATAGCTGTTGCAATATCTATTGAGGGATATTTTTGAGAAAATGATTCTCCACCTGCCCAGATATGGTTGAGATGCCAAGTTTGTTTTATTTTTGTTTCGTCCCCCACTCCGCCAATGAGATTATTATTCGATTTCTGAGAACTCCAAGATAGATATTACGTGATAAAGGACGTGAATCTATGAATGATTCTTTATTTTCTTTGCTAGCTGCAGTATATACATTATTTGTCTGAAGAGATATGTTAAATTGATAAAATAAAACTTTGCGAGTTTTAGCCATGATAATGTTTATCAAAATTATTTCAGCTTGGTCATAAAGAAAGAGTGTGAGCTGACACGAAATGACAACAAGAATGTTACACAGCCGTTTCCCGTATTTGAGAGAGCAGAAGTTGATCCAGAAGCAAAAGAACAGGGGAGAAAACAGCGCCCACATGCGCATCCCCCGTAAAAGCTAGTCAGCCACAGCCCTGAAGGCAAACCTTGGGCAGTATAAGAGCAGGAAAAATAAAGTAATAAAAGGGAGGGTAATAATAAAAGTACCCAACCGTGCGTAAGTATGAGCAAACAGACAGAACAGTTATATGTTGAACTTCTCCCTGTTCTGGAAGAAATTCTGTTGAATAGTAATTCAAATAAGTCCAATTCGAGATAATAAAAGAATATATATATTTTCTGTTTGAATTGTGCATGTACAACTCCTTACGAGATTATGAAGCTTAAGCAAAATGCATTCTTTACTGTTGCTAATGAAATATATTTTTTGTTTTTATTATTGCATACACAGAGACAGACTTTTTATATTTTTTCAGAGTCCCGTTTTTGTTATATAGTTATTTTTGTATTGCAGAAACCTTTAATATCTTTATCCCTTGGATATATATTATGATTAAAGTTTAAAAAAAAGATTATCTAGAGATAATTATTGTTAATCACTATCATTGTCATGAAATTAAATAACTACATTTGAACTAATTAAGATAATTGAGATTACCAGAATTTATATGTTGAGTTTTAAATTTAAACATTAATAATACTTAAGTCATTATAAGACATCTGTTACGAAAAAGATATTTGTACTTTTGTTGATAGTAGTAGAGAAATTGTCACATATGATTGTAATATTTGGCTTTAATTTTATCAGAGATATGTTGCCTTTTAGAGAGTGTGTGCTTCGACTCAACCCTCTGATTTATAGCAAGAAAAAGATTGTCACTACAGACAAAGATGTGTATGCTCTTACAGTAAAGTCCTTTGCAATATTAAACAGAAAGGAATAAATTTATGCTTCGACGTTTCTGCAGTTGTACACCAAGTTCTTTTGCTTTTGTTTTTTGTTAATTGGGAAATAAAAATAGCCCTCTGACAATAAACGTAAAACTCTATCAATAGTCATTGCTCACGGTTGTTCACTTTCATTTGTTTATTTATTCTTTTATTATGTAAAGATACTCCGCGATGATTTATATTTTATTTCAGTGCATGTAAAGGAAGGAACCCGTCTCGCCTGACTACGTGGGTGGATACCGCAACGTATTTCACGGTCTCTCTCTCGCTCTCTCTCTCTCTCTCTCTCTCTCTCTCGCTCTCTCTCTCTCTCTCTCTCTCTCTCTCTCTCTCTCTCTCTCTCTCTCTCTCTCTCTCTCTCTCTCTCTCTCTCTCTCTCTCTCTCTCTCTCTCTCTCTCTCTCTCTCTCTCTCTCTCTCTCTCTCTCTCTCTCTCTCTCTCTCTCTCTCTCTCTCTCTCTCTCTCTCTCTCTCTCTCTCTCTCTCTCTCTCTCTCTCTCTCTCTCTCTCTCTCTCTCTCTCTCTCTCTCTCTCTCTCTCTCTCTCTCTCTCTCTCTCTCTCTCTCTCTCTCTCTCTCTCTCTCTCTCTCTCTCTTTTATTGAAACATTTCATAAATATACAACACATCAATGCACAATCACTTTTGGGTAATTTCGACAATATTGCACTAATGATCAGAGAAAATAACGTGGATATAATGTGTGTTTGTGAAACTTGGCTCCTATCTAATATGCAGTCGGGTTTTGTTGCTATACCTGAGTATTCTTTTTATCGATTTGATGGCGGTAGGGATGGGGGTGTGGGGGTGTATGTAAGAAATCATCTAACGGTCTCCCTATTAAAGACCCCTGAAGTCGAGCGACCTCCTCATCTCGAAGACATTTGGTTGACTGTTCAGAGTAGGAAATTCCCTTCATTCATCCTGGGATGTGTATATAGACACCCTCATGCACTCAATGACACCTTTGATTACATCTCCGAGGTATTTCGGTCTGTCTGTTTGAGGAGCAAACCTCTCATTATTATAGGCGACTTCAATGATAATCTCCTTCTTCCTAATAATAAAATGGGGAAATTAATTCAATCCCTCCACTTAAATCAGCTTGTGAATAAAGCAGCCCGTATCACCGCTAATTCCTCCAGCCTAATTGATCTTATAATTACCAATACACCTAGTTTTATAGTTCACCACGATGTCTTACCTTGTCCTGTAGGAGACCACGAGCTTCTAATAGCTACAGTTAATGTCAGGAAGGAAAAGAGACCGCCAATTGTTAAAACTTTCCGATCTCTTGAGAATTATTCTCAAAATTGTTTCTGCGACACTCTTCTTAATGAATACAACATTTTAAATTCAATACTAACTACAGATTGTGTAAATTATCAAGTTTCTACTTTTACTGATGTTTTTACGAGATGTTTAAATGAATGTGCCCCTCTTACAACCAAAGTCATGACACGCCCTCCTGCCCCGTGGATTGACTCTCAGTTAAAAGAGCAAATGAAAAGGAGAGATGACCTCCTAAGGCAATTTAAATCTGATAGACAAAACTCCGAGATGGAAAGAGCCTATAGAAGAGAAAGAAACCTTACTAAAACAATGTTGTCCGAAAAGAAGAAAAATCATTTCAGGGAAGAATTTTCCAAGTATAGGGGAAATATCAAAGGAACTTGGAATGTTATAAAAAGAATAATTCCTGCAAATAAGGAAATCTTAGAAAATTCTGACCTTCTCAGTGATAATGTGGAAAAGCGAGTGAATGATTTTAATAAGTATTTTGCTGAAATAGGTAAGTCCACATATGAAAAGTCCCAAGATAATAATGACTTGATTATTAATCAACCACATAATTGCCAGCCTCCAGCTGAAAGAAATATTATCAATAATTTTAGACCGCACCCAATCGATTTAGTCACACTTATTCTTATCATAAAGAACCTCAAACCAACAAACTCTTGTGGTTCCGATGGGAGACAACTTCGCTTCCTAATTGACTCATTGCCAGTTACAGTATTTTTCATTTTAGTCATTGTTAATACATCCATTGTTACAGGCATTTATCCTAACCTCTGGAAGCATCCCTATATCATCCCCGTTTTTAAGAGTGGAGATACTAATAATGTTGAAAATTATAGGCCAATCTCTCTTCTCAGCATTCTGTCTAAAATACTTGAGAAGGTAGTTGCCACCCAGTTAATAAATTTCCTTGAATCAAATTGTCTATTATGTGAAGAACAACACGGTTTTCGGCCTAAACTTTCGACCGAGACGGCCCTACTTAAAATTACTGATAAAATTTATAGTAATATTGAAAATAAGAAAATATCACTTTTATTATTGTTAGATTTGTCTAAAGCATTTGACAGTGTACACCATCAAATTCTAATGAGAAAACTTTCCAAAGTTCATGTTGACTCATTTTGGTTCGAAAATTATCTGAAAGATCGAATTCAATCAGTTCGAATGGGCTCGACTCTCTCTTCTTCTTTAGATATCAGTTTTGGCGTTCCTCAGGGTTCAATTTTGGGTCCTCTGCTTTTCCTAATATATGTTAATGATTTACCTCAATTTATAAGAGATTGCCTACTTGTTATGTATGCTGATGACACCCAGATTATGCTTACTGGTGACATTGATAGAATTCCTGAAATCTTAAAAAGGGCTGAAGATATATTAAACTGTGCCAAAAGTTATTTTAACAGTAATGGTCTTTTACTGAACGAAAATAAAACTAAATTCGTTATTTTTGGATCAAATCAATACCTGTCCCGCATTCCTGAGAACATCAGTATAAATTTCAACAATGTTTCACTCTTCCCATCTAATAAGGTTAAAAATCTAGGAGTTATTATGGACAGTACCATGACATTTAATTTTCATATCGATGAACTACATAAAAAAGTGAACGGGACCCTTATTTACTTGAACAGAGTCTATGAAAGATTCGAGCCTGATTGTAGGGTAATTGTAGTACAAACATTGATTTTAAGTATTCTCAACTACTGTCTGAGTGTTTGGGGTTCCACGACTAAGACCCAGATGTTACGAGTGAAAAGGCTCCAGAATTTTGCTGCAAGAGTTGCCATAGGGGGGGTGCATAAATATGATCACGTGACTCCCCTCTTTGAGAGATTGGGTTGGCTAAGGATGGACATGAAGTTCATATATAATATCTGTCTTTTAGTTTTTAAAATAAATCATGGAATATTACCGGAATGGCTCTTCTCATTGCCAACAGTTAATCAAGTGCGTATCAATAACGTCAACACCAGATATCAGAATTCTTTTTACGTGCCCAGAACTTCCACTGATATTGGGGCAAGAGCCTTAAATGTAATGGGCCCGAGACTTTGGAACTCTTTACCCGCAAACTTAAGAAGCTGCCAAACATTACCCTCACTTAAATCTCATCTTTTAAATCACCTACTTAATAAGTGATTTTAGTCTCATTATTATCCTCCCATTGGGTAGACGAAGTGTACGTATGCTTATTTTAATGTGTAAATATTTTGATTTTGTGCTTTGCAAATTTCATTTGTTTTATTTTGACATTTTACATTGTAATTTGTAATTAGATTAATTATCATGTAATAGCCATTTTTGATGGAATAAAGTTTTTGACTCTCTCTCTCTCTCTCTCTCTCTCTCTCTCTCTCTCTCTCTCTCTCTCTCTCTCTCTCTCTCTCTCTCTCTCTCTCTCTCTCTCTCTCTCTCTCTCTCTCTCTCTCTCTCTCTCTCTCTCTCTCTCTCTCTCTCTCTCTCTCTCTCTCTCTCTCTCTCTCTCTCCTCTCTCCTCTCTCTCTCTCTCTCTCTCCCTCCCCCCTCTGAGACTGACATAAGCTCCTTCCGATGCTACGAGAATGTTGCCGTCATTGATTTTTTTTTTTTCAGCGAAGTTAGGCGATAATTGTGCCTACATTTTATTTCAGTTGATAAATTGTTGCATGCTGTTATGGCATAAATACTGATAAGACATCGGTAGTACCGACTTTTGCATAAATAATAGTGCCACATATCGCAACTGTTTAGAGAATAGACCACTCCCATTGACAAATTGGGGAGCCCGAAAGTTGCCACATGCTCTATATATATACATAGATTATGACAGCAGGAATTTGAATAGTAAAAGAGACTGTGTTAGAATGAGCATTACTATGAAATATAAGTATAGAACTCCGTTCTTACTTCTGAATGCCAGTCTCCATTATATATATGGCTATTCCTGATTTAGTATTTTTATTTCATTTTTTTATTATTCTTATTTTGATCATGATTATTAGTAATGTTATTATTATGTTGACTTTATTGTTGCTATCTCTCAATGACCTTTTGCTAATTATTATTTTTGCAATGCAATCAGTAGTAACCTGATGATTTGTATCTTCTATCTAAATTCATGCTTGATATTATTGTAGCCACTGCTAATAAGAATATTTCTGTAGTGGCTTTTCTCAGCATTTAATGATTGTTCTTTTTGATATCTATAGTAGAGTAATGTTATGTATCAGTTTCTCAGCTAAGTCCTAAGTATCTTGGTATAATAATCTAGTGGTGTAGACACATACCTTCCATTACCACCCTATTCCTAGGCAGCCCCGACCTACAAGTTCTAAAAGTCTTTAGATTTTGTTCTCTCTCAAACAAGTCCCTGTTGCCCATTGAATAGAGATTGCAATCACTTGCAGCTGCAGGGGAGGAGAAGTATAGCTTCAGATTACTGACATATGGCCATTGTTGGTACACCGAAGTCATAGGGAACCTTTCTTACAACTGTAGTAGTGACATAGGTTCAAATTTTCATCCCGAGGTCTGCTTCGAAGGTACGTGTGTATTGCAGTACTGAAGTGAAATCGCTGTGACGTTGCAGGTCTCCTACAGTGGTGGTCTTAGTCAATATCGGCCCGAAGGTAGGACGAAAAAGCCAGGCTGGAGGGGTTCGGAAGATGCATCGATCGCTTCCTTTTTGTCTTGCCAATCTTAGGAAGAAGATAATTTGTGGTAGTGTACGAACCTGGGCCTGCAGCGAAGACGGCGGGGGAGTGAAAAAATGAGGACACAAGGAAACCGTTATATAACGCCTACCAAGAATTTCATGAGCAAGGGAGAGAAAAAACAGAAATCTTTTAAAACATCTTAATAACACTTTAAAAGCCATGTAAACGAATTGATGAAATCCCAGAAAAAAAGGGAATCCCCATACATGTCCTAACTGTAGTGAAAAGAGAGAATAAAACAGAAATCTTTTAAAACATCTTAATAATACCTTTAGAAGCCACGTAAACGCATTGATGGGATCCAAACAGAAAGAAAAAAAAAATCCCTATACATGTCCAAACTTTAGTGAAGAGAGAAAGGAAGGGTATGGAAAATCCCTTATTAGTTAATTAAAATTACCCACGTATTAGAACTGAAAAAAATGGGAAAGAAAATGTCCCCACTGTCTTTGACCACTGTGCGAAAAGACAATTTATATATATATATTTTTTTTTTGCTAGCTTTAAGATAATTTTAAGCGAAAACTCAGTCTCCCTTAGAGATAAGTTTTTTTGAATAAGTACCATTGATAAACTGTACAATTTGAACAAATCATAATAAGTTGTTTTCTGCCTAAATAATATCAGTGTTTTGTTTAGATATTATCATTGTTTGACTCATGATTTAATCTTTGTGTTCATTAAGTTCTCATATCAGTTGGTCTCTGAATAGTAATTGCATATTGAAATGGTGAATGTTCTGACTTTACACACAGTAACAAATGTTTTGTTTCAAAGTAGTTTTTAAGGCCTAATTTTAAGACAAGTCAATGCCCATAGTAACGATAGGAGTAGAAATTATAAGATGAGGTTTCTTATAGAAATTACCATTTATGTTATGGTCTATCGCATTTTAAATGTTCATGCATGCTGATACTCTACCTAATTTGTTTGCTGATGTTCTACATGATTCATATTTTTACTGTAACTAACCAAATTTTATCTTTTGAGGAAAGGAGAGAAGTAGATAAAGTAACTTTATGATCTAAACTGACTTTTGATCTTAATTAATGTTTGATAAGGATTAGTTACACACTGAAATCATACTGATTAAGGTTATCTTTTTTTAAATGTAAGAATATGTTTGTATTAAAGATTTCCCACAAGGAATTAGACTCTTCATGCTCTGGTTGTCTGTAGAATTACTTAAAAAAAAAAAAAATTATATATGCTATGTTCCTGTAATCTATTTAGAGTTCATAGAAATAGGAATTCTTAGATAATAGCTTAAATAATTCGGCCCCGTTTTTATTGTAAACTAATGTTAGTTAGGATATATCCCAGAGCACTCGAAAGTATAACCCATGATGAAACTGAAATAAGAGACATTTCAGTGTAGTGAGGAGGGATGTTGCATGACTGAAGTCTTGCTGAAGTTATATGAAATCCTGAAACCTGAAACCTGAAGCAGGTTCTGAAGAGAAACATGTGAGGCTAGAGATCAAAGGTGAAATTGAACACTCTCTCAAGTGTTTTTCTTGGATACGGCCAATATTAAAAGGGTCACGAAGATAGATGACTGGTCCCATGGGACTCGGCACCTGGCGTCAAGTACCTCAAGTGGATGGAGAGACCAAGAAGTCCTCTGTTCCCAATACCACACACGAACATTTGACCCATATGTATGTACATGCCCTGGGGAGATATCCAATGGCAATGGACAATTGCAACCCTCTTCTTTTCAATAGGCTTGTTGAAATATCCACTCCCCAAAAGAGGAGGGACGCCACTTCGAACCTGGAGTTTATTGGCAGGACTGGATTTCACCTGAAGTTGATTGGCAGAACTGGATGTCAAGACACACCCTGCCCTTGGGGTATTTCGAGAAGCCCCCGGGGCAGACACAGTTAGTTAGAGACCGGGCCTTGCCAGCAGCAGACTTAACACAGCACAGCTTAGCTAGCCTCCCCCTTGGGGGTGGGAATCAGGAATCATTCGTGACAGGAACTGTAGTAATGGGAGCTCTGAGTACATAGATGTTAAATAATAATAAATCAATATAAAGAAGATGTTTTTCACCAACCACGCTACCATAATTATAACTCAGGTGGCATAGTAACCCCACTATCCTACAAATTTGATGACACTCGGTGGGACACTATCTTACAAATTGGTGTCATCAGTTGGGATAAAATCCTACAGTTACACTACATTTTCAAATGTATGGTACATTTTAAGATAAATATTAATTACAAGATGGAAGTATTGTAATTTAAATAAAAATGTACTTCATCTTTAAGATACTTGAAATAACTTACCAGCTTACATGTATATTTTTTATATTTATCATTTCTCTCATTCTCCTATTCTGGCAACACTGATGGTGGCGGTGAGGATGAGGATGCAAACGTTTTGTCACACTTGCGTATCAGCTGATGCACCCTCGCACGCTATTTCCCTGACGATATTATATCAAAAGAATGTTTGCTGTTTGTTCTTAATGCTTTTTTTCAATTTTCTTCATAATATATTATCGCATTAAGCGGAAGAAGAGGAGTAGGTTGCGGGAGAACGAACCTCTATCGGCAAACGTTTTGCTACTTCCGTATCAGCTGATGCACCCTCACACGCTATTTCCCTGACGATATTATATTGAAAATGTGTTTGCTGTTTGTTCTTAATCCTTTTTTTAAATTTTCTTCATAATATCCGATCCCATTAAGCGGTAGAAAAGGAGTAAGATGCGGGAGAACAAACCTCTATCGGGAAACGTTTTGCTACTTCCGTATCAGCTGATGTACTCTCACAAGCTATTTCCCTGACGATATTATATTGAAAATATGTTTTTTCTGTTTGTTCTTAATGCTTTTTTTCAATTTTCTTCATAATATCCGATCGCATTAAGCAGTAGAAGAGGAGGAGGATGGCGGAAAAGTGCCTCCGAGGCGGTTGAGTGTTTACTAAAATTAAAATTTTTTCTTCTAATTTTTTTGCATGGGCGTTATTCGCGAATTTCGTATTTTTTTACTATTATTTTTGGGGGGGCGGTGTATAAATATATATATATATATATATATATATATATATATATATATATATATATATATATATATATATATATATATATATATATATATATATATATATATATATATATATATATATAATACATACAGTGTTCCCACGGTTATTCGCGTTTCTTGGTTCGCGTTCTCACTGTATAGCTGGTTTTTTTTTATAAATTATTATTTTATTTTATGGGTATATGCAAAAACATTAAAATATTACAAAAGAAAAATTCTCAGCATTTTAATTTTTTTATTATAAAAAACATATTTCATTATCTAATTGATAAAGAAAAATTTATTTCCCAGCCTACGAATAATAAAACAGTAAAAACTAGTAAAAAACATAAATTTAGATAGATAGATAGATAGATACATAGATACGTTTATTGACCACCTCTTTTGAAAAGTACAGTATAATCTTTACAAAAGGAATATTTGGTCCAAATTACAATGAATAAATACAATAGATTTTGTACAATCATCAAATAAGTAAATGAATTTTAAATTAATATACATTGTACTAAAATAACTGAATGATATACGTATGTACAGTATAACTCACAGTATTGCATCATGCGAAATAGTGTTTGATAGCGTACAATGTATTTGGGTCGCAGCTACGTGAGCTAGCATATATATTTATATTTCCAGTAGTTTCATGATTTTATTGATAAAAAAAACATATTTCTTAGCCTAAGAATAATAAAACAGTAAAAAATAGTAAACAGTATTGCACCACGTATAATACGATACCGGTATCAGTGTTTCGGAAAACGCAAAGGCTCTCGCCTACGTGACCTAGTGAATATTAAAATTTTCATTATTCTTTTGATAAAACAAGTATTTCCTAGCCTAAGAATAATAAAACTGTAAAAAATAGTAAAAAACATAAATTTAGATATACGTACGTACAGTATAACTCACAGTATTGCATAATGCGAAATAGTGTCCGATAGCTACATGAGCTAGCATATACATAAATTTAGATATACAGTGTTCCCCCCCTTATCGCGGTAGTTCGGTTCCGGGACCCGGCGCGAACCAGGAAAACCGCAGAGTAGGATCAGCCTATATGTACATAGATATTTTAATTTATTTTTATGTTTACACTGTATAAACCCTCCCTGTACTGTTAAAAAAACACCCTTTACATTATAAATAACAGCAAGCAACGTAATATTTTATGAAAGTGATAGGAAAACTTAACGTGAATGAGGTGATGATGACGTGACATACATAGGTACAGTATTTTACAATAATTTTTACGTTTACGTAAAATAGCGGCCGACATCCACAAACATTTTTCCTTCTTTCATAATATCTAAGAGTTTCACTTTATCTACAATGGTTAACATTTTCCTTTGCCACTTAGGCTCACTACAAGAAGCCTTAGAAGATGAAGGATGCTTGGGAGGCATTGCAAAGGTTAAAATATGCGAGTAAAGAAATCACAAGCAAAACATATTAATAATAATAAGCACAACGTGAACGGCGCACACAAGTGAGGCGAGACAATGGAAGATGGTGGAAGCCTTTGTCCGAAACGCTGATAGCGGTATCGTATTTTACATGTTGCAATACTGTTAGTATATATGTTTTTTACTGTTTTATTATTCTTAGGCTAAGAAATACTTTTTTTTTATCAATAAAATCATGATACTACTGGAAATATAAATATATATGCTAGCTCACGTAGCTGCGACCCCAATACATTGTACGCTATCGAACACAAGCAAAACGTTTAATAAGCACAACGTGAACGGCGCACATGTGAGTTAGACTGAACGAGTCTTTGTCCGAAACGCTGATAGCGGTATCGTAATTTACATGTTGCAATACTGTTAGTATTTATGTTTTTTACTATTTTTTACTGTTTTATTATTCTTAGGCTAATAAATACGTTTTTTTTATCAATAAAATCATGAAACTACTGGAAATATAAATATATACGCTAGCTCGCGTAGCTGCGACCCCAATACATTGTACGCTATCGAACACTATATCGCATGATGCAATACTGTGAGTTATACTGTACGTACGTATATCATTCAGTTATTAGTACAGTGTATATTAATTTAAAATTCATTTACTTATTTGATGATTGTACAAAATCTATTGTATTTATTCATTGTAATTTGGACCAAATATTCCTTTTGTAAAGATTATACTGTACTTTTCAAAAGAGGTGGTCAATAAACGTATCTATCTATCTATCTATCTATCTAAATTTATGTTTTTTACTATTTTTTACTGTTTTATTATTTGTAGGGTGGGAAATGAATTTTTTTTATTAATTAGATAATGAAATATGTTTTTTTCAATAAAAAAAAAATGAAAATACTGAGAATTTTTTTTTTTTATTATTTTAATATTTTTGCATATACCCATAAAATAAAATAATAATTTATAAAAAAAAACGCTAACCAAGAAACGATAATAACCGGGAGAACACTGTACGTACGTACGTACAGTATAACTCACAGTATTGCATCATGCGAAATAGTGTCCGATAGCTACGTGAGCCAGCATATATATATATTTCAAGTAGTTTCATGATTTTATTGATAAAAAAACGTATTTCTAAGCCTAAGAATAATAAAACAGTAAAAAATAGTAAACAGTATTGCGCCACGTAAAATACGATACCGGTATCAGTGTTTCGGGAAACGCAAAGGCTCTCACTTACGTGACCTAGTGAATATTAAAATTTTCATTATTTTATTGATAAAACCAGTATTTCCTAGCCTAAAAATAATAAAACAGTAAAAAATAGTAAAAAACATAAATTTAGATATACGTACGTACAGTATAACTCACAGTATTGCATCATGCCTAATATGTAGTGTCCGATAGCTACGTGAGCTAGCATATATATTTATATTTCCAGTAGCTCTCACCTACGTGAGATAGTTCATGTTTTTTTAACAGTGCAGGGAGGGTTTATACAGTACATAAACTTAAAAATAATTGTAAATGAGTATGTCATGTAATTACCACTTCATTTACCGAAATTTTATCTATCACTTTCATATAAATTTACTTTGCAAGCTGTTATTTATGAAGTAAAGGGTGGTTTGTTAACAGTACAGGGAGGGTTTATACAGTGTAAGCGTAAAAATAAGTTAAAATATCTATGTACATATAGGCTGATCCTACTCCGCGGTTTTCCTGGTTCGCGCCGGGTCCCGGAACCGAACTACCGCAATAAGGGGGGGAACACTGTATGTATATATATATATATATATATATATATATATATATATATATATATATATATATATATATATATATATATATATATATATATATATATATATATATATATACAGTGATACCTCATATATCGCTGGAGTTCAGTTCTGGGAGCACCCGTGAAAGGTGAAAATCCGCAAAGTAGCAGCACCATATTTATTACAGATATTTTACATTTATTTTTACCTTTACTGTATAAACCCTCCCTGCACTGTTAACAACTCAACCTTTACTTAGGCTTAGGCTCACTACCAGAAGCCTTAGAAGATGAGGGACACTTGGGCGGCATTGCAGGGGTTGAAATACACAATCAAAAGTTTCACAAAAAACACAAGCAAAACGTATTAAGAGGCACAACGGGCGCACTCGTGAGTAACTGAATGGGTGAGGCGAGACAATGGAAGATGCTGGGAGAATCAAGCTTCAATCCAAAAGTCAATCAGACCCCAGTATACAGAACAGAATTCTGTGATTCGTCATCTCCCATCCATCAGCCACCATCAGCCAATAGCATCCTGTGTACTATCTCACGTAGGTGCGACCCTTTTCGTTTCCAAGATGCCAATACTGGTATCGTATTTTATAGGGTGCAGAGTTACATATTTAAATTTATGTTTTTACTATTTTTTATTGTTTATTATTCTTAGGCTAGGAAGTACTTTTTTCTCAATAAAATTATGAAAATACTGGAAATTTTAATATGTACTATCTCACATAAGTGCGATCCTTTTCGTTTTCCAAGACGCCGATACCAGTATCGTATTTTATATGGTGCAGAGTTACATGTTTGAATTCATGTTTTTTGCTATTATTTACTGTTTTATTATTCTTAGGCAAAGAAATACTTTTTTATCAATAAAATAATGAAAATACTGTACTGGAAATTTTAATATGTACTATCTCACGTAGGTGCGACCCTTTGCATTTTCCGAAATGCCGATACGAGTATCGTATTTTATATGATACAATACTGTGAGTTACATGTTTAAATCTATATTTTTTACTACTTTTTACTGTTTTATTATTCTTAGGCTAGGAAATACTTATTTTTATCAATAAAATAATTAAAATACTGGAAACCTCAATATGTACTATCTCACGTAGGTGTGCCCCTTTGCATTTTCCGAAATACCGATACCGGTATCGTATTTTATATGATGCAATACTCTGAGTTACATGTTTAAATTTATGTTTTTTTTACTATTTTTTACTGTTTTATTATTTTATGCTAGGAGATACTTTTTTTTTTTTATCAACAAAATAATGAATATACTGGAAATTTTAATATTTCCACATATCATGGATTCACGTGATATACCCAGAAAATCTGAGATATAAGATACATATGATTGCCAAAAAAATCCGCAATGCATTGAATTCGCGGTAGGTGAATTTCGATATAGTGAGGGATTACTGTATATATATTACATTTTCAGCTGTATGATAAAGAAATGTGGCAGTGAAAGAGGTGGCATTGAAAAATGTGGGTGCAGTCGATTGCAGGGAAAACAGTAACAGAGAAAATAAAAGAGGATATTGATAGAGCAAGCCTTTTCATTAAAAAAAATGACTTGATAAAGAGAAGCCAGTTATAATCTCGGGCTTATGTGAATCTCAAAGAGTCAACATGGCAGATGAGACATGACCGTAATAAAGCTAGGAGTTTAGAACTGAAAATGAAGCTTATTATCTGGTCCTGAAAATCTTGTAAGCATTTATTGACTTGGTAAGTACATTGGGGAGGGAAAGGCAAGAATAATAAAGGTAATTTGAGGGAGAGGACATGTAAAATAACTGATGAGGGTAAAACTAAAAGATCCAAAAATACAAGGCAGTTGTCATGCCAAAACTAAAGATCAAAGCTTGAAAAATTGTAAGAAAGCTTTGCGCAGTGAAAGGAAGTAATTTATAGTGCAAGAATAGTTGATAATTAGAATTTGATAAGCGAGAAAATGGCTTTTTATGAATGATATGACATGTTACTGAATAAAATAAAAAATGAGTGGGTTACAAGCATGGAGCTTTTTCCTGTCAACACAGTTATATAAAAACACACACAGGAGTAGAGAATACAGTATTTTATTACTTTTCCCTAAATTGTTATCTTAATATGACTACTCCAAGTCTCTAATACCTGTTCTAAAATTATACAGTTTTACGTTATGGACTCCCGTTTCTAAGTAAGGGCTAGGGTAGTGCCTCCTCTTGAAGGTCTTTGGTTTTAGTAGTGTCACCGTTACCATAAGTGAGCACCCTTTCTAACCTCAGGCCATGGCAGATCTCAAAATGACGAATCAAGGTCACGCATTCTACAGTCCGGCCACGGCAGCCATTATAATCTGTTCTAAGACATACAAGTAATATTCCGAATGCTAATTTACCACCATCTTGCTGAGGTAATTGGAAAGTAGTGGTGCCAGGAAGGGTATCCAGCTGTCAAATCCTGAGTAAAAACGAGGAACAACAACTCCAATTAAGCATGGTATGGAATCAAATGAATTCCACACTGCAACATGATCATAGAGATGTGTTTGCTGTACTTCTCAACTTCAAATGAGTTCATATCCATACCTACTAAAAGAAAATTGTGCTTCAAATATACGATGTCCGGCTCTGTCACTTCTGCTTGATTTTGATTCAAATTTTATTATTTGATACCCTTAAAGACACAATTCCATTCCATTGACCCAGGCTTAGGGCGAGCCATTTACTGACCCGATTTTAGGGCAGGTCTCGAGTTGAGCTGGCTTCCTTACCATGAAGATGGATGTATTTTCATAATTATATGGTTTTGAAAAACAGGCTTGGCAATAATTTGTACACAGGATGTTTGCCAATCCCTGGGTAAACCCCACTGTTAATAACAAGGTTAGAAATAAATATTTTGTCTACTATTCTCTGAGGCAGTTTAAAAATTTACATCGATTCCTTCAACAATGTGATCAAATTATTTTTTATAGGATTGTGACACTAGTGCAGGCAAAAAAAAAAAAAATTACATTGGGCCTGGGCACGAAGGAAACAAAGAGAAATAGAGATGGGGAGTATTGTGACTTGTCAGATGTGAAGGGATAATAAGAGATATTTAATGAATATCCAAGCATATTCGGTGTTGATGTAGGCATTGAAAGAGAACCATAACTGAAGGAAGAGTTAACATCGAACTGTCCTAGACAGTCTTATTTAAGTCCACAAGACCATTCATAACATGATATTCAAACATAACTGGATTTGTGGTACACCACTAGACATCTGGAGTGAGTACTGATTAAAATAAACTTAACTGTTACAACCACGAGCTTCCATAAGGGAAAAAATGTCGTTCCTTAACTCTCACAGAGGCAGATATGAAATCAACCGAGCAATATAATTTGAAAAAAAAAAAAAAAAAAAAACATTCAACAGGTCTTACGAAAGCCTTGACACCTTACAAAGAAGCTTCCGGTAATGGCCGGAGATAATTTGCATATATATATATATATATATATATATATATATATATATATATATATATATATATATTATATATATATATATATATATATATATATATATATATATATATATATATATATATATATATATATATTTTAAATAACCTATCTCACAGGCAACAGTGTCTCCCGGACTCTCATCAAAGGAAGTTTCTTTCTTTTTCTACTACCACTTACAATAATAATAAGTACAAAAGGAAAATTAAAAGCTATGGTAAATGCGCCATAATAGTTTCCAAATTTGGAAAGATTAAAATATCCGTTGGCAGTGTATATTACTAAATCAACCACAGAACTGCCAACTTCAAATTGCAACATAACTATCCTGGTATGTTGTTTTTGCTGGTATAATGGTGCTATAACACAGTCTATATTTCAGTATTAAGGGAAAGATGAGAACAATACTTCCTAGCACTTGGGAGACTTACTAAGAAGCAACAAGCAATGGCTAGAATAGGTGGAAATGTCTTGGAATGGATAAAAACTTACTTAGAAGAAAGGGAACAGAGGGTTAGAGTAAGACACTCAGTGTCTGAATGAAGAGTTAGTAGTGGAGTTCCACAGGGTTCAGTTTTAGGACCACTTTTGTTCCTTGTATATGTCAATGACCTACCAGAGTCTGTAAATTCACTCATGAATATGTTTGCAGATGAAGCAAAGATTGTGAAGAAAGTAAGAAACAAAAACAATGGTAGAGAACTTCAGGAGATCTAAATAGTCTTAATGAGTGGTCAGAAAAGTGGCTAATGAAATTCAATACTTCAAAATGTAAGGTATTGAGAATGAGTACAAGTGCAAGAAGGCCCAAGCTTGACTACATGGGGGCAGGAGTACAATTTTAAGAGACAGAAAATGAGAGAGATCTAGAAGTATACATACTGGCAGATTTGTCTCCAGAAATACATATAAATGGCATAGTAAGGGCAGCATGTGCTTTCTTATCAAATGTAAGGGTAGCCTTCAGGCACATGGACAAGGAAATGTTCAGAAATATTTATGTATCCTACGTGAGGCTAAAACTTAGTTATGCAGCTCCCTTATGGACTCCGCACTTGAAAAAACACGTAGCTAAGCTTGAAAAAGTTCTAAGCCATGTCACAAAACTGGTGCCAGAAATACGAAATCTTAGTTATGATGAGAGTGAGGGAATTAGATTTACCATCACTCGAAGCTAGAAGCTTGAGGGGGGGATATGGAGACAGTCTTTATATTCCTTCATGATTATGATAGAGTGGATAGGGATCGATATTTTTATATGGCTGGCTCTAGAACTAGAGGTCATAGTTTGAAGCTTCGTAAGGAAACTTTCTTTGCAGGATGTAAGGAAGTAGTTTTTTACTGTAAGAGTAGTTGATAATTGGAAATGGCTAAGCGAGGACATAGTTAATGCTACCTGTATCTATAGTTTTAAGGACAGGTATGATAAGTATCACTAAGTACAAAATGGAACCTATCAGGAGATGGGAAGATATGAGCTTTGGGCTCTTTCCCGTAGGCAAGTGTTCATTAGACGATACAGAACACAGGAAGAGATGGGAATGATCAAAAACTTGTTGAAAGAGGGAAGAAGGCTAAATGAGGAAAGAAATGAAAAAGAGAAGAAAAATTTTCATTTTAGAGTTCCTCCAGACAAAGGGGAGATAAAGAGATAATGACAGAAGATCAGGGGATGGGGCCTCATTAAGATTGTTATACTCTGGCAGATTTGTGTCCAGAAATACATATTAAGGGCAGCATATGCATTCTTATCAAATGTAAGGGTAGCCTTCAGTCACATGGACAAGGAAATGTTCAGAAATATTTATGTAACCTATGTGAGGCCAAAACTCGATTATGCAGCCCCCTTTTGGAATCCACACTTGAAAAAGCACATAGCTAAGCTGGAAAAAGTTCAAAGACATGCCACGAAACTGGTGCCAGAAATACGCAATCTCACTTATGATGAGAGTGAGGGAATTAGACTTACCATCACTCGAAGCTAGAAGATTGAGGGAGGATATGGTGACAGTCTTTAAATTCCTTCATGGTTATGATAGAGTGGATAGGGATCGATATTTTGATATGGCTGGCTCTAGAACTAGAGGTCATAGTTTGAAGCTTCGTAAGAAAACTTCTATGCAGGATATAAGGAAATACTTTTTCAGTGTAAGAGTAGTTGATAATTGGAATTGGCTAAGCGAGGAGGTAGTTAATGCTATCTCAATCCATAGTTTTAAGGACAGGTATGATAAGTATCACTAAGTCTAAAATGGAACCGATGAGGAGACGGGAAGATACGAGCTTTGGGCTCTTTCCCGTAAACACAATTAGGTAAGTACACAAATGCTGATGGATTAGCTGGTAAGGCAGTAGATTTAAGAGATAGGATTCACAACAGTAAGGCAGATATAGTAGCAATTACAGAGACTAAGTTGAGTGAGGACATAAACAGTGTCACAGTTTTTCCTAAGGGCTTCAGAATATTAAGGGTTGAAAGATCTGAGAGGACTGGTGGAGGGTTAGCACTGCTCATAAGTGAAAGGATTCAAGTTGAAGATATAAACTTGGCTATAGAAAGTGAGTTCAAGGAATTTCTTCTTGCTCGCATAAATACTGGGTCAGAGAGCATTATAATAACTGTTGTATATAACCCACCAAGGAACCAGAATAGGCTAGAAGTTTATGAGGAAAGTCATATAGGTACTATTGAAGTCATAAATTCAGTTGGTAACATGGCACATGGGAGAAAATGTAGGATTTTTATTATGGGAGACTTTAATCATAAAGAGATAGATTGTATAAATCTTGACCCACACAGTGGTGAGGACTCATTCGGGGCAAGATTCCTAAATTGCGTACAAGGGAATTACCTACACCAACATGTAATGGAACCAACGAGGGCCAGGGGTGGGGATGAGCCATCACTTCTTGATCTAGTATTCACAGATAATGTGTTGGATATTGAAAAAAATGAGTATGAACCACCAATTGGAAAGAGTGACCATTGTGTGTTGTTGATGAAGTATATCATTGAAGATATTCTGCCTGAGAGTAGAGGCACTGAGGACATGAGAAGGAACTATCCGAAAGGAGATTACATCAAAATGAATAAGCTTTTTGCAGTTATTGACTGGAGAACCTTATTTTACAACAAATCTGTACAAGAAATGTATGACATCTTTTGTGAGAAATATGGGAAGATAGTAGATTGCTGCATACCTGTCACCAAAGTAGGTGTAATTCATGCCAGAGAGAAATGGTTTGATAATGAGTGTAAAAGAGCTAAGGAGTGGAGAGACAAATGCTGGAAAAGGTATAGGAGGAGAAAAAACATAAATGCCTGGCAAACCTTGTGACAGAGTGTTTCGCTCAATGTCAACAGAGGCTGTTAGGTGCCTTATCAAATAAATTAGTAACATAACTGTTATTTTCTAACTAAAAAAATTAATTCCCACTTCTTGACTTTCGCAGATTATGATTATTTGCAATTTGTATTTTAGCTTATAGCTAATTGTAAATATAGCTTATTTACTCTTCTTGTACGTGTAGAAGTATAGCCCCAATATAAAGGCTGCTCCTATTTTTCTGTCTGCTACGAGCCAAGAAAATTAAGAAAAAAAGAACCAGTAACCTAACTTTTCATTATTATTCTCGTTTTATTTTATTTGCTTCCACTTGTTGCACCTAAAAATACTGTCTCTCCCTTGCATCTCTGCTATAATTGCCTGCCCGGGACCACCACTAAAATAGTCCTTAAAATGATATCAGAGCCAATTACTGCTCTAGGAATGTCTCCTACAGATGACCTCACGAGGAACAAGGAGACGCTCTTTTTTGGCGCCGAGACTGCCCAGAGGCAACATCTCGCCTGGGTAGTCTAAGTTTATTTAAAATCTAAATTACGTGGCATCTTCACAGGAATTCATCTGGCACAACAAGGAATTCATCTAGCACAACAAGGTGAGGGATAGTGTATGGTAAAGCTCGTGGGTCAAGCAAATTGGTTTATTTTCGAGAATTAGTTACATTCGTTACTGGATAAATCTTATGGATTTCTATCCTCAGATTCCATTCCCAGTCACACGAAATTTTGTAGATTACCACACTGGAATCTCACATGCCAAAGTTAATTCCTTAACCTGTAAATTACAGCTGATATATATTGCTGAGAAGTTTCTTTTCACTGAATGTGATAAACGAAAATCTCATCCTCTGAAGACTGGTTATGAGCCCGTAAAAATCTATCTCTCTTCCTAATAAATTCTAATTTCATTTCACCCCTTTCTATCATCGTAAATAAAGTGTTTTACTTCAAAAACTCGTCAATAAAGCTATTTGCCAAAAAACAAAATTGCAAATATTCAAAAGGTAATTTTTCCCAGTTGGCTATGCAAATATTTCTTGTTAACCACAATTTAATGAATGCATACCGTATTTATCTTGCTAATTCTTCATATGTTGGGGATAAAGTGTTTTGAGTTATAAATTGCAAATACCTCAAAAGGTGGTTTTGCACCCTTTTTTTTCATTGCAAAGTTCTTGATAACTAAAAGTGAATGAATACTGTATTTATCTCGTAGATTCTTCCTTTATCCTAAATAGAGTGTTTTACCATATTAATTGCATTTCAGTAATAAGCATTGCAACTTTTGTGGTTGCCCACAATTTAAGGAATACATACAGTACTGTATTTGTCTTGCTTATTCTTCATTTATTGTGAATATATTATTTTCTTTAAAACCAGTAAAGAATTAATGTTTTGTATGCTATTATGGTAGCATAAATATTTCTGGTTAGCTGTGAATAACCTATATATATTCATCCAGTAGAATGACATTGGAAACTCATTATATGTGTGCTCATGCTTTCAGTTTCCCATTATAAACAGTGTGTCATTTCTGTTTCTGAAATTGCAGTGTCCTGTATTCTACTCTGCCTGTGTGACAGAGGTAATCATCGAGTTGAGGCCAAAGTCTTGGCATACGTCCGTGGTGCCGGGAAACGAACTCATACTCACCTCCTCCGGGATTCGAGGCAGCATTTCATAAAATTTAATTTGAGAAATTTAATTCAATTCTTTTAATGTCATTGCATTTCCAAAATTAAAAGAAAGTTGAATTCTGAGTTTCATTTAACCGACTAATGGTAATATAGATGGGGTGTTCAAGTACAAATATCTGTCCTGTCTGTTTGTGAGCTCTTAACCGAGCTTGGTACTTTGAGTCCCCTTAGTAAAACAGAATCTTAAAAACACTCTAGCATCCTAAAACCCCACAAGTTTGGCGCCCGAACAGGGACCCGAACAGACAGACTGATTTTATAAATTTATTTTTATTTTGCTTTTTAACATTGCACATGAAACCCGATTACCATTGGCTCGATTATTGAAATGAATGAATCTTAGGCTGCACACGAAAATTTTTGCGCTAGAGACGTTGCGGATAAGAAATTTTTCTTTATTTTCAATATTGATTATGGTAACTAATATTTTCTTGTTTCCCATGTGGTAAACAATCTATCAGGAAATCTACATGAGATTATGTGGTAACAGACTTAAGAAATTTTGCATGACGAGAAGACGTGTTATATAAAATTTCATTTATTTGCGTGATAAGATTGAGTTTTAAAGCATTCGTGTTTTATATATCCATTAAAGGGTGATACTTGTTAGGAATTGGGAGAAAGCATATTAAGTATTTTTGCTTATAATTGTGTTTTATATTCAAGCATTGACTGCTCATAGATTGGAAGAAAAACTTTGGTGTCATTTATCGAGCCTAGGCTAAGCCTTTCATGTGTCTGAGTTGTCACATGAAAATAAATTTTCTCATTACTAGTAGAAATGTGTAATCTGGCTGCCTAGTAAGCTGTTAGCTTATCGTTGGTGTATTTTGCATAGGATCTGTGCCCTTTTGGTAACACTCCAGAATTTTACTTACGACATTTTATTTGCGGGTACTGCCATATACGCGCTCATACGCAGGCACGACCGCGATACTGTACTTGTTCGTATTACTTACGACATTTTATTTGTGGGTACTGCCATATACGCGCTCATACGCAGGCACGACCGCGATACTGTACTTGGTCGTATTACTTACGACATTTTATTTGTGGGTACTGCCATATACGCGCTCATACGCAGGCACGACCGCGATACTGTACTTGTTCGTATTACTTACGACATTTTATTTGTGGGTACTGCCATATATGCGCTCATACGCAGGCACG